>JAJONR010000273.1:0-52612 GCA_029582245.1 Solanum etuberosum
AACTAGAAGCAACTTGTTTATCCTCCCTTCCCTTGGCCTTAAGCACCGGGTAATCCCTCATTTTGTGCCCACTTTTCCCACAACCATCCATGCCGGCTAGGCACTTACGATAATGATTTCTTCCGCACTTGGTGCAAGTAGACTTAGGTAATAGAGACCCACTACCTTTCTCTTGGTTAAACCTAGGGGTGTTGGGAGATCTTGACCGGAATACCTTTGTTTAGACTTAGATCTACCTTGTCCATCGAACATAGCATTGGAGAAGTTCCCATCACCGGTCCTAGCCCTTTTTGCCTACCTATTCTTCTTCCTAAATTTTGACTTATCAATTTGTTGGGCATACACCATTAGCCTAGAGATATCCATGTCACCCACAAGCATTGCCGTACGAAATTCTTCTTCAACCAAGTCGGACACACCCATCAAAAACCTACTCATCATATCCCTCAAATCCGATACCATAGATGGAGCATACTTGGATAGTTGGGTGAATTTCAAGGCATACTCCATAACACTCATGCCACCTTGCTTAAGGTTAATAAAATCTTCCACCTTAGCGTCCCTCATCTCTCGGGGGAAGAACATATCAAGAAATGCTAGTTTGAAAACTTCCCACTCTATTGGGCCCGCTTTTACTTGCCTAGTATATTTTCATTGCTCATACCATATTTGAGCAACATCCCTCAGTTACTAAGCGGCTAGGTCCACTTTTTCTACCGAAGTCACCCCCATGATAGCAAGTAGTTTATAAACCTCATCTATAAACCCCTTAGGATTTTCCTCAACTTTGGAGCCATAAAACTCCGGAGGTTTCATTTTCATAAACTCCCTCACTCTTAAAGCCACGGAATTCACATTAGAATTCACCGGAGCTACCATCTCTCTTATGACTTGAGCCGTCACGGCTTGAGCTTGAGTAGTCAAAGCATGGGTCAACATTTGGAAAGCCGACCTAATCTCCACATTCGACATATTCTCCCCTATAGGGTCAATTGGAGCTTGAGGAGAAGCTTGGGGTGGAACTTGGAGAGGAACCTCTTGATCCATATTGCCTTCCTCATCCCTCCTAGCATTTGACCTTGTGTTAGCCATACCCTGTAAACCATAGGGCATAGATTAGGAGAAAGACCTAATAGAGCCAAACTCTATGGCACGACTTAGAGAATGAAAAAGTGAGATTTCCTAAACATCCAATAGCCTCCTATTCATAAATGTGGCGCGCTTCACATTTATGAACAAGACTCTACTAGACGTGGTTTTGAAACAATCCTAGAATCATTCTAAACCTTCTGCTCTAATTACCAAGTTTGTCATGACCTAGGGGTATACCCGAGATATAACATGGCGTACTAGACCCCGAAAGTCCTAACACAAACCACTTAGCATATCATAAAATAAAGTATATAGAAATGATGTGGGAATTTTAAAACATTTATCATAACAATCAAAGTCTCATAAAAGCAAGCGGAAGTCTATAACACATTGTGTCAAACCATCTAATACAACTTGAATAACTCTTTGGGATGCAGCACATACAAAAGTCTAAAATATAAAACAAATACATAAAGGTAATGGTAGCTTTATCCTCGATGCTATGAGGACTCACCAAATCTTCAACTCCTTTGCACTTCTAGAAACCTATCCTCAAGAATGGAACTCAAAGTCATCGGACCCTACATTTGATAAGAATATAGGCAAGAGTATGCGTTAGTACAAAATGTACTAAATATGTTAGCTAGCATGACATCATAAGAGAATAACACAAGGGTTAGCCAACATAAAATATAAGTCATGAGCATAAGAGACAATAACATAATCGTAAGCATAATCTCCAACATAGACATAATATGAGCATAAATCAACCTAAGGAATAATCCAACAACAACGGAAATACCACATATTCATAAGCTTAGTCCATACTCAAATCCTCTTAGGATAAGAGGAACTTCATAAGTAACCTTCAAGTTATACTTGTGCAATTCATAGATGAGACCCCATAATCCCATCTAGGCTAAGTACCACTTTTAGGCCATCATACCTCTTTACCATCTTTTAATCTCATCATTATCTTACTTCTCATAGACAAGGAAATCTCTCACCTTTAGTCAAACATGACATGGAAGGTAACTATAACAAAAATCAATCAAAATATACTTCATATAAGAGAAACACCTCTTAGGTAACCTTAAGTCATACTTGTGCAATGCATGGATAAAACCCCATATTCCCATCCACACTAAGTACTTCTTTAGTTCCTCATACTCATACCTCTTGGTTGGAGCCTAGTGCATCTCTTTAACCCTTAGAACACTATGAGGAACTTCCTTAAGCACATCTTAGTTCATTATTAGGTTGAATCATATGAGATACTTCCTTAA
Source organism: Solanum etuberosum (assembly GCA_029582245.1). Taxonomy (NCBI): domain Eukaryota; kingdom Viridiplantae; phylum Streptophyta; class Magnoliopsida; order Solanales; family Solanaceae; genus Solanum; species Solanum etuberosum. The sequence continues at coordinate 2,379 of JAJONR010000273.1, forward strand.
GCATGTCTAAGTTCATTATTAAGATGGAATCTATGAGATACTTCCTTAAGCATGTCTAAGTCCATTAATGCTTTTGAACACTTGGAGATACTTCTTCAATTATGTCTTAGTTCATTGGATACGGAGATTGATACTAGAAACCCTAACTTCACTAGGTGAAGTCTTCCATCTCATGAGACCTAACTTTGGGAAAACTCTGACTCTACTATGTAAGAGTTCCCCCTTTAACTTGAATAGTCCTCATATCAACTAGGTGTGGTTCTCCTCTCAACTTGGAGCCTGGACCATACCTTGTGTGACTCTCCATATCATTGTCAATATCCATTTGGGGCCAAGCATACACCCCTTAGATTACTTATTAAGCGTTGCTTAACATTCATGTCCCATGGATAAATGTCCTTGACAATCAATCCATGTCCAAGTGATTCTATCACTTTATACACTCAAGCACTCATAAGGTAGGTTAGGTGAGTATAGGCCTTTCACCACAATTCTATCCTTTAATCTACTATTCATAATTGTAGCTTTACTCTTAAATCCCTAGTGATCAACATTCATGACTACAAGCCTTACTCTCAAAGTTTTACCTCTTACAATCATCATACATATCTAGATCACAATACATTATAATCACAAGCTTCATCTTTAAACAATTCTAGCCATAAATCATCATGAAGGTTCAATTCTCAAGCTTTACTCGTCATGATTCATCATATGTACTTTATTCTAATTCAATTCATATTTACATGCTTATATTCTTGAACAATTACTATACATGCCATCAATTCTAAAAGATCACCTATGAATCCTCAATTTCACTTCACAAGGCATACACCCACATTCTTGAATTTCATCAATTAGCCTAGGGTTAACCATGGAAAACATGTAATATCAACATAATATCATGATTCAATACTAAATCAATCATAAACAAGTATCCACTCAATTGGAATCATACTCAACATAACCCACAATTTTGGAAAGAACCCTAACTTGAATTGGGGATTACATCTTCATAATTAGGGGAATTCTAGGGGGTTCCATTGATGGAAGAATCCATGGATGAATAAGCTAACATACCTTGATTATAAAGCCCTACAAAGCTTGCAACAATTTAGTCTTGACCTAGCTTGAATCCTTCTTCTTCTTCTTCACTTTCTAGAGAGAGAATTTCTCGGAGGGAATTGGGTTCTTTTAGGTGAATTGAAATAATTATTTGGAATCACATAATTAAGGGTCTATTAGCTTTATATAGGTAGTCTAATTACTAATAAAACAACCCCACTTAATAACTAATTAATTCTAGAAAGTTCCATATGTCCCCAACTGTAACCGACTTAACATCAAGGCTGCCTCCCCCATGAGACCATGACCCACGGGCCATTGGTGGACCCACGGGCCATGCTGGTCATCCGTGGGTGGGGTACTGGAAGATGGTTTGCATGCCTTGACCCACGACCCTCCCCACAGGGTGTGAGCAAACCCACGGGGCGTGAGTCCCCATCGTGGGTCACTGCCTTGGGGCAAATTTTGGGTTAAATTCTAGGGTCCTCCTCAAGGACCCTTGGTTGGTCCTTGGGGAGTCGTACCTTGACGTTTAAACCCTAAACCCTTCACTCTAAATACGGGAGGTCATTTTTACAACTCTAACCCTCACGTAAGGCTCTAGAACCCTCTAGTTATTTTACTAGTTTCCAGTTGTTACACTCGACATCATCATCATCATACACAACAACAATCGCTAATGGCTCAATACTAGGCATATGTGACATGGAGGTAGGTGTATCCAGTAGGAGAACCTCACCTATAGTTTAGATATATAAGTGGACTACAACTGAATCACCTCAGCTAACAAGTTAGCAAGTTGCTCTCTCATGGTATCTAGTGTACCACAACTACCTTTGGCCTTATTTGTGCTTCAAGTCTAGCTGTGAGGGTATCCAACCTCACACCATGACCGTTAACCAACCCCTCACACCTAGTCACTCTCTCTCTCTCAAAGGAGCTAAGGCTTTCTCAATACCGTGGTCAATGATATTAGCCATGTCTATCTCAACCAGGGTGGCTCTAACATCGACCGACCGGGCAAGGGTGCCCATCAGATAAATAATCACCTGGGTCAATGGGGGATGGATGATAGGAGTTGGGAAACGTGTCATAGTAGCAGCAATATCAGTAGAAGATACAGTAGTAGTAGTACTATGAACTGAAGAAGAAGTAACGGTGGTAGGGGCAGAGGGCACGGTAGGAGAAGATGATATACATGGCTGCTCCATAGAAAGAACATGTGTTCTAGCCTCAGCTGGTAGTGTGGTGGGATTAAACCACAGGCGTATTGTGTGGTGGCAGCGGCTTCCTCTGAGCCACATCATCCCGCAAGCACTCAACCTCAATCCATCTGATATCACCGGAGGAGGTTATTGTGACCCTTATATTTGTAGATTCTCTAAAGGAGACTATTGCCCTCTAGCACATCTACGTAATAAGTACAAAAAAGGGGATAGAGGTCTGCTCTTGCATAGCGCTCATCATTATCTAATTGGCTATAATCACAACCACTTTATTGTGTTCTCTGTCTATGATCGTTCCTACTGATAACGCTCAAATACACCTCTTATAATTGAATGTGTAGGAAGTCTCTAACAAATATAAACCCAACGATGAGTTGGGGTCTATACCATGAGGAATGGTACGGAAGAGAATTAAAGTAGGAAGTATGGAAATGCTCAAACTTCTTGTAGAATGGAAATAAATTACACGAAACATTATGTAAATTGATAGGTTTCAATTATCAATATCTAGAGTGTTTGGTAATCAATTGTTAACAATGACAATTAACGCGGGGTTTGAACAAATATAGAGGGGGCCTTAGGAGTGTGCACAATCGAAAACTAATTTCTCTTAATGGGTAATAACGAATCACTTTAAGTTGTTGAATCTCAATGGGTAGGCTGGGATGTAACTATAACAACGATTTTTCTATCAGACATTATGTTTCAAGGAAGTTCTTTTGAACCTCAGCAACCTTAAGGATACAACGCAACCCAAAACCTTAATTTAACTCACTTTATCAAGCTGGGTTGTAAAGACAAGAGTCAATACAACTATCAATCGTAAACTCCACTCTAAACAACTTTCACAAGCAAGCATAGAGATCCAAAGCTAGAACTAAATTTGGAACTTCAGTTCATAAATTAAAACATTAGTAAATAATTGAACCCCTTTCAAGACAACATTAAATAAATCTACAAAAAATACCCACAAGCTAATTTTTGTATTCGATTACATAATCACAACCCTAAGGGAAAGGGATTTTGCCTAGCATAACAAACAGCAAGAAATAGTTACCAAAAAGATGATCCATAGGATGTTCAAAATCTTCAATGCTCAATGTAAAAATTAACACTAAATCCTTAAAAGCACATTGTGTAAGTTCAACACCCTCTCCAAGAATGTTCAGTATTGTAAAAGTATGTAAAATCTGTAAAAATTTGTTTAAGTCATTTTTCTCTGTCTTCAAAAACCAATTTATATGTTTCCAAAAACTTCCCAAAATTCAATTTCGTGGCCCAATCAGCGAGATAAGTCATGATTGCCGAATGACTCGGCGATCCAACGATGAGAAAGCTTCATCACAAATCAACTTCTTCAGCTTTTTGAATTCTTGACTTCTTAGTTGGCGAACCCGATAGATGTCGCCGAATGCCTTAAACAACTCAATGTTTGGACCCTTTTTCGCCGATTGGACTTGACTTCCTTCTTCTGTTGTTCTGTTGATTTAGGCGATCTAGATCGAGTTCGGTGTATCACCAAATTGCACTTTGGTTTGCTGAGTTGGCTTAATTCATGAACCAACTAGCTGGATCTTTTGGTGAGCTAAAAGCTCTCTCGGCGAGTCACTGAGTGACTTTTGTGAGCTCCAGCCTTAGTTTTATTTATTTTTTCCAACTTTTTTGCAATGTAATGTCCTTGTCTTTTTCTTAAGCCTTCATGGCTGCACGTAAATAATTTAACATTAGTTATTAAAAGAAAATAGGCATCGAGGACACTATTTTATTAAATAACAAGCCCTAAATGAGTCAAAATTCCTGACTCATCAACACCAACAACATAAACTTTTACTTTTCCTTAAGTAAAACACAAGATCAATCAGGTCAACAGGGATGTCTACAAGTAGTGTTCCTTGAGAATCAACATGAGAGTGTAAAAAGGTTCAATCTAAACATGCAATGCTCAATTGTGCATTCAAAGTTTCAAACTCTGACTAGCTATAATTAATTAGAGTGGATGCTCACAATATTTACTTCAAATACAAATTTATGCCAAACAAAAGAATTCAAATTCCTTCACATCAAGGAATCGAAATCAACTCTCATACTCCCAATGAGAAAAGCATGCATGATTTTACCCTTAGGCTTGCCCATATTTTCCAACAAACACATCACTTGGCTTATGCAAGATCACAAAGGTTTTTCAAGGCTTGTAATTGGGCTGAGGGTAAGATTATTATCATTTCAGTTTAGTGACTCTATCTTCATGAAACATAGCTCAAATTTCACTTCATTTCCTTTTCTTTCATTCTTTTCATATTCACAACTCATCCTTGGCCTATTCATAGCACACAATTTTTTTGTATAGCTCATCGGATACCCCTTTTTATTCCCACAACAATGCACAACAAATACAAATTATTCATCTCTTTTCTTTCTATTCTTTTCTTACACTTTTCTTTTTGTTTGTATTTTTTATATATGGAGGGGTTCAATCTTTTTCATCACTAGCTTCCAAGGACGAACTTCACAAGTTTATTTGTTGGTTTCTTTTCCTCATTCATCTAAGTTGGCTACTCAAACAAACCAATACTTTAAAAAGGTTATAGGTGGGAAGGACAAGGCAATTTCAATAATTGGTTTAGACATTTGTGTTCATGTTTCATCCAAAGATAAGGTTAGGCTCAGATGGTGCCAAGCTAGATTCACACACTCACAAGGTGGTCACACAAATGTATAGCAGTTAGGTTCACTCTCTAAAGTCATGCCTAAGATCACTTCCTTTATTAATCAATGCTAGCTAACTGGACCAATAGGGCAAGTTCTAGGTATCATCATGCACATTTTGTAAGTAAACCTCACCACACATGACATCCAAACACAATAATGGATCACAACTCTACAAGACTCATAATTGATATTCGACTAGTAATAATCAAATTCTAAGAGTTCACACAAAACTTATGCGACTCAAATTACCTCGTTGGAATCACACAAACATATCATTCATAAAGAAAACAATTCAAGTCATCGATATTGATCATAACCGATACTCAAATATACGAGCGAACACTAACCAACATTCACTTCAAAAAAAAAAAGAGGGAGGCCATTGAATCAAATGCAAAACATCAATGTATTACCAAAGAAAAACAAAGAACAACCCAAATGAACATAACAAAATATTCCAAAATGGCAAAAAACAACTACAAGGGTAGGTATCAAGCTATTTTCAGCCCACAAAAAAAAAACAAGTAGTGTCCTCAATGCAAAACAAAAACTGAAAGTAGCAACGGGAAATAAAATGGAGGGAGAGTAAAGATCCCCCTGTCAGGCAAGATTTGAGGTAATCTCTGGCTCGCTGGTGCGGTCTAAACCTGGGCACCAATGCCCTATTCAACTACAACTCCGGAAGGCTGTGCAACGACCTCCTCTGTGGACTTAGACCCATTAAAACCAATCATGGAAGTGTTGCATATTGATTCCTCTGTGGCTACCCATAGCATTTCACCCTCAAGGTCCTCGTACACATTAATCTCACGAGCAATTAATTTCTCGTCATTTTTCTTGAGAGTGTCAGACTCCCCATCCTCATCAGCTGTAGTAGCATCTCTAGTAACAGTAGCCGAATGGATCTCAGAATCAGCTGGGCGCACCTGCCCGGTCATGTGAACAAGAGGAAACTCAAAACTAGGGTCCTTGAGGACATCTACACCACCCCAAAGCATCGATATGTCGGTGGACTTCAATTCTTCCAAATCCCAACGCAGACCAGATATATCAGCCTTTAGGGCTTTCAAATTACTAGGGTTGTGGTTCATTGTCTCACACACCTCAACCCGAGTGGTGGGGACATTTAATGCTAGTCCATGGGCACTCATCAACTCATTTTGTTCCTTAAACTCTTCCCAAATTGTAGCAAGTGCAGCAATAATAGCACATTCAATCATTGGAGGGACAGTGACCTCAACCCGAGAAGCCCTCATATCAGTCGATTGGGCAAGGTTTCCCATTTTGTAGATCATGAACTGAGTAAGAGGGGGACGGGAGGCAAGGGAAGGAGCACGAACAGTAGAGAGGTTAGGTATACCTGATGGCTTGACTGCGGGTGCGGGAGGTGTGCAGCTAGCCTCCATAGAATCCACATCAAATACAAGAGAAGAATCCACCAAAGTTTTCTTCTCTCTCTCTGCCTCATTTTTAAGGTACTCCTCTTTAATCCAACGAATATCGCAAGACGATGATGGAGATACAATGTTAAGATCCTACATCTCAATAGTCGCCCACGCCTCATTCCATGGGGGTGTCACATCACTCAATAATGGGGCAAGCCACCACTTTAAATCCTCCAACGTCTGAGTTTTCATTTTGTCAACCAAAAGTTCCAAGTCCTCATTGTACAATCCAACTCACGTTGATATTCATCTCACTGCACTTCACCTTCTTTCGCCGCACCTCTACAAAATCAACAGGTGCAATCGAACTAGCATTCTTCTCCCTTTTAGAATCAGCTTTGTGTACCCTTTGTAGAACTTTCAAACCCACGTAGGAACATAAAGACTTCGAGGTTTAGTGAAATGCTGGAACTTGTGGTACCGCAACGTCTACTCTATCTGTGGACAACCTATTCTCCTCAAGTATAGTCTGCAAGCCAATGACCTTCAAATGATTCATTGACCGTGGAGGATTCACCAAAACATAGGGTACTTTTGCTGCCTGTGATGCCTCTGGTGCCTGTGGTAGTGCTAGAGGGTTATGGGATACTTTAGAGATCAGCTCTGAACGCTTTGTCTTTGTCAACTCACCTTTCAGCACTGGTATATAGACTGGAGTATCGGACCCCAGTGCCTTTTAATTCTCAAAATCGGAGGAGATAAACTGGATGGAATCGATGTCCACAATATTATCTGAGCTTGTGTATGTCACAACCTGCTTTTTACCTTTACCACTCACCTATGGAGGTTTACGACAAGTGGTTTGGGGAGTCTCAACTTGTAGCGCGATCACACCCCCGTTTGCTTTTTTTCGGGGTGGTGGGCGATGTGGTTTGGCCTGTCTATGAGGTAGAGGGTAGTCCTCATCGATCACACGCTGAGGGGGAATCTTAGGTCTTGCCATACCTATAAAAGCAGACAGATGAAGAACAAATTTGGTCGCAAAAGGTTAGTGAAACAATATTCTCAATAAAAAATGCAGAACAACTCACCAAAATAGTTTGGCGAGTCCCCAGGTCCAGTCGGTGAGCAAAAGAGGCTATATTCGATCACATCCCCGAGAATGCTATTGCATCTATAGTCTAGCCTAGCTACTGAGATTTAGCAATTGTTAGTAAATTCCAATTACCCATATAGCGAAATTAGCCTATATTCGATCACATCCCTGAGAATTCCTCTCTACTTATTGTTTCCCCTGTTTTTGAAATTGTTTTAGTTGCTAATTGACAAACCAATCCCATATCTGACATTTGTGTCACCCCTTTCAATTTATCCAAATGTTTTCGATAAGTTCTATTCCTAGAAAAGATTAGATCACCTTTATAACTTTATAACTGAATTCGAACTCTTACCACTCACTGTGAGTTCGACCCCAACTCATTTGTTGGGTTGTATACAAGATTACGATCGCCTACACCTAGTATTAGATGAGTTGTAGTTAAGCGTTTATAAAAAATGGCGCCGCTGCTGAGGAGTGGTGTTTAGAATTCTCTAGTTGAAGTTTAGATTGTGATCTTCTTATGTTGTAGTTGAATCGACTTACTTTGGTTTATGTGTTGTTGGTTGTTTTTTAACAGAGGACGAGATAAGTGTAAACAGGAGTAACGGTAGCCAACTTGGCCACAAAGATGATATCAGAAACCTGTCAATGACCCTATTCAATTGGGTGGAGTTAGGGCTATATGTTTGCCTCCAGTTGTGGGGAATGCTATCTTCCATGTCTCTAGCACAATGCTGCAACTCTTATAAATGAAAGGATTATATGGAGGAGTAGCTCATGAGGATCCCCATGATCATATTCGGAACATTGTGGACGTATGTGGTCCATTCGCGTTCAACAACATCTCACAAGAATCAGTCCATCTCCGGTTGTTCCCATTTTATTTGATGGGGGAAGCTACCAAATGGTTAGCTGATCTACCGAGGGATTCCATTACCACTTGGGATGAACTCACCGAGTCATTCTTCATAAGGTTCTTCCCTCCTATGAATATGATGTCATTGAGAGACAATATTCAGGGCTTCAAACATTTGGAGGGGGAGCCAATCCATGAGACGTGGCTGAGATTTCAACAGTTGTTACTTCAATGTCCCACTCACGAGCTTCCAAACAACGTGTTGTTAGAACACATCTACTGGAGTTTGGACTCGGTGAATGATATACTGTGAGTTTACGATATTTTTGATGCATTTCACTTAGAGTTTGTGTGTGTCTATGGTTATTTTGTATTAGAAATAATGTTTTGTGTATTATGTTTGCAGAAAATAGGCTTGGAGGCGGGTGATGGAGATGATAGCTGAAAAAATACAGAAGTAGCCACCAACAGAGTGACCCACGAACCGTAGGCCAACAGGCCGTGGGTGGTCAGTCGTAGGTCCTGGTCTGGGAGTTGAGTTTCACTACTTAGTCTACGGACAACCAGGACGGACCGTAGACCAGTCCATAGACCGTGGGTGAGGCATCGTAGGGCGCACATCAGCAAAGTCTGACCAAGTGTGGAACCACAAAGTAGACCACAGACCATAGGTCGACCCACAGTCCGTCCTGGACATCCGTCGATGATGATCTGGGAGTTGAGGTTCTAGTACTTGATGAAGTTTTCTAAGTGTCGAGCCACAGAGGGTGACCTACAGACCGTAGATCGACCCACGGTCCGTAGGTCATGCCATCAATGGAAGCCACGTTCCAGCAACTTATTTTCTTATTTTGTTTCCTGTTTTATTTTGGATTTGTTTTCTTTAAATAGGAGTTGTAATCCTCGTTTTTAGGGGTTAGACATTATTGTTTACTACTAAATTTTGTTCTTTGGGATGTAATTCGTAAACTCTTAATAATTCAGTTTCCAGTTTTTATTTTATACAATTTTCTCTTTGAAATTCAACTGAAGATTTCGGGTTTCATCAATTCTTCTTTAAAGTTCATGAATTCTTTTTACCTAATTATGAATTGTGATCTTTCAAGCATGAGTAGCTAAATCCACAACTAAGGTTGTGTGAACCATGAGCAATTAACAAATTATGAATAATAATTAAGTAATTCTTGAATAGTGTTTATGCATGTATTGTTAATTCTATCGCTTAGAAGTCTTTTTAACGGTATTCAACATTAGAACGCGCCTCGTTTCTACTTGCCGGACCAAGGAGGTAGTGATTGAAAAAAGAATTAACAACAGATTTAGTGCATGCTATCTAATAGTCTAATGTCAGTTGGAGTGAGGGTTAAAACTAAGCCATACATTGATAGGATGACTAATCTGAGGTAAAAGGTATGGGTTAGTAAAACATACACTCGTAGCCGGACCAAGGTGCGTAGTGAAATTCCTTACTTGGAGGACCAATCACTTAGGGATACCTAACTTACCAACTTGGCATGTAAAACACTAGGAAAGGATTACTATTATTAGGATTACCGCGTTAAAAGCTTGTGGGGAACTCATACACCCTAGTTTCTTTCTCATATTGATAATTCAAAAGTTGATTCTTGTCTACTTGTTACTTAACCATTCTAAATTGTTACCTACTTACAAAATCCCCCCTGTTTACTTTTCTCAGAAATAAGTTGACTAAACGAAAATAATAGTGAGTTAAAGTTAAGTCTAAATCATATTCCTCGTGGGATCGACCCCAACCTACAAGTTGGGTTGTTTTACTTGATAACCATCGCTTATACTTCTTTAGGGAGGTGTAATTTGAGCATATCAGATTATGGCGCCGCTGCCGGAGAATTTAGCTTTTAGATTAAGTTTAACTACATTATTGAACTTTAGTCAAGTATTTCCTAATTTTACGTTTTTTTTTTGATTTTGTATTCTACATGTTTCTACTCTAGTGTATGCCAAGTACACGGAGTCGAGGTGAACCATTGAACCCCTACGATCCAGAGTTTAGTAAAACATTGAGAAAAATGAATAATCAAGGGGTCCACAACAATCCAAGGAGAGAGGATTTAGAAGATGAAGTAGAGTTGCAGCTTCCAGGTGTTGTTAATGTGCCCGCTCAAGTTCATGGTGCTAATTTAATTGGTAATGCAGAAAGGGTTCAAAATCCGCCAGCACCGCGGTTTCGTGAGCATTACAGGGATGATTATGATGCGACAACCTCAGATGGTCCTATTGTTCTTCCTCCTCTACCTCCAGGTCATACATTTGTGGTAACCAACAGTCTGATACAGATGCTTACAGCGAGAGGGTTATTTGTTGGGTTGGATTCGGAAGATCCGTATGCTCACATGGAAAAATTGTCGAGTGTCTATAAGAGTTGTGTAGGGCAACTGGAATTAGATATGGATGTCATCGGACAGAGAGTATTTCCATTATCGTTGACCGGTGATGCTGCTGTGTGGTTTTCTGAGTTAACATACAATTCAATCTATTCATGGGACCAAATGCATAAGGTGTTCTGAGATACTCCCCGACGTCCAAGAAGTTAAATCATAAAGATAAACTGAACAACTTCGTGGCATAACCAGGAGAGTCGATAAGCAGTTCTTGGGATCGATTCACCGGGTTCATCAGAAGTGTCCCAAACCATCGCATTGACGATGAGTCATTGAAGGAGTATTTCTATAGAGGGCAGGATGACAATGGAAGAGTTGTGCTAGATACTATTGCCCGAGCATCATATTGTGAGTGCACTTTTGAGGAGATCTCTGAAAAGCTTTAGAGGATTTCCCAAAACAACAAAGCCTGGAGCACTAGAAAAGATAATACTGGCAGGAACACGTTCATTGTTCGAATTGCGCCCAACCAAGCTAATGATGACATTCGGGAAGAGATGGCTCAGATGAGAACAAAATTGGGTTTGGTGCTAAAACATGTGAGTGGTAGTGCGGAAAAAGTGAATGCTATCAATTATCTAACTCGGTCTCCACCGTCGCCAGTTGAAGAGTGCTACTATGAGAAGGATGCGAATTTGGTGAATGATCAGATGGGGGGTTTACGAACCAACGCCCAAGGTTCCAATACGGATAATTGGTGCCAAGGTCAAGGAAACCAAGGTCGAAACTATGGAAGTTACAACTGTAGGGTAACTACAACCGTTAGGGTAACTGTGTCCAGGATGGGAACTAGAATCGCGACAACAATTACAACCGAAACAATTATACCAATAGGAATGATAAAATTGGGCCCTATGTGCCTCCTAGTAATAGAGAGGGTGGTAATAGTATGTCACAGATTGAGGATATGATGCAAAAGATGATGAAGAGGTTTAATGCAACTGATAAAAATATGAAAGAGATGCGAAATGACTAGTCTGGAATCGGTCAAAAAGTTGATACCCAGGCAGTGTCAATCAAGAAACTTGAGCAGTAGTTTAGTGAGTTGTCCATCACTACAAACCCATGTCAACCTGGCACACTTCCTAGCAACACCATCCAGAATCTGAAAAATGATAGGAATTGTATGGCAGTCACTACTCACGGAGGAAAAAAGACCATTGACCCACCTCTGTCGTATGAGGTTGAGCAAGTGATAGAGAAGGATGAAGACGAGATTGAGTTTACTGAAGTCCCTAAAGATAGTGCTGAAAAGGAAGCTGAGGTGACCCAAAAAGTTGTTCCTATGCCTAGACCTTCACCTCCATTCCCACAAAGGTTGGTGAAAAATACTGAAGAAGGAAAATACCACAGATTCATCACTATGTTGAAGTAACTGTCCATCAATGTCACGTTAATAGAAGGTTTAGAACAAATTCCTGGGTATGCTAAATTCATAAAGGACTTGGCGTCCAAAAAGAGGGCTTTCAGTTTCGAGAATGATGAGAGGTTGCAACATTGCCATGCTATTGCTACTAGGTCACTTGTGCAAAAGTTAGAGGACCCTGGAGCTTTCACTATTCCTTCTACCATTGGGATGTTACACTTTGCGAAATCTTTGTGTGATTTGGGTGCCAGCATTAACTTGATGCCGTTGTCCATTTACAAAAAGTTGGGTTTAGGAGCTTCAAAACCGACTACGATGCGTCAACTCATGGGCGATAGAACTGTAAAGAAGCCCATTGGTGTTCTCCAAGATGTTCTTGTGAAAGTGTGTCGTTCATATTTTCGGCGGATTTTGTGATACTTGATTGTGAGGTTGATTTTGAGGTTCCCATCAGCTTAGGGAGACTATTCCTTGCTACTGTGCATGCCTTAGTCTATATGGAACGAGGACAGATGAAGTTCCCACTGAATAATGAGGAGGTAACTTTTAATATTTATAAATCTGTGAAGCAGGAAAGTGATCTTAAGTCGGTATCGGTGGTGAATCATATTATGGAGCGAGGTTCTTTAGTGTTTATTGAATAGAGGTTGGGTGTTGATGCACTGGCAGCGGTAATGATGAATTTTGATGGTGATGGTATTGAAGACTATGATGAATTGGTTGCCGCACTTGATAGGTTCGAATTCCGTTCGAAACCAAAAAGATTGGAGTTAGATATGAAGAATCGCGAATCCCCATCTACAAAACTATCTTTGGAAGAGCCTCCAAAACTGTAACTCAAGGTTCTACCTTCACACTTGAGGTACGTATTCTTGGGGAGAGATAGCACTTTACCGGTAATCATTGCTGCGGATTTGAGCTAGGAGAAAGTTGAGGCCTTGGTTTCTGTTTTGAAAAGGTTTAAGAGGGCTATTGGATGGACTATTGCAGACATTATTAGAATTTCACCGGGTATTTGTTCTAACAAAATCCAACTCATACCGGACAGTAAGCCATTATTGAGAACCAACGGAGACTTAACTCCCATATGCAAAAGGTTGTGAAAAAGGAGATCATTAAGTGGTTGGATGCTGGAGTCATATATCCCATTGCTGATAGTAATTGGGTTTGTCCTGTTCAGTGTGTACCTAAGAAAGGGAGAATCACCGTGGTTCCAAATGCTAAAAATGAGCTTGTTCCAATGAGGCCGGTGACTGGTTGGAGAGTGTGTATGGACTATCGCAAGCTAAATGGATGGACAGAGAAAGACAACTTCCCTATGCCGTTCATGGATCAGATGTTGGATCGTCTCGCTTGTAAGGGTTGGTATTGTTTTCTAGATGGGTATTCGGGCTACAATCAAATCTCCATAGCTCTGGAAGACCAAGAAAAGACCACTTTCAGTTGTCCTTATGGGACTTTAGCCTTCAAAAGGATGCCATTTGGGTTATGAAATGCTCCAGTGACCTTCCAGCGTTGTATAGTGTCGATATTTTAAGATATGGTGGAGGACACTATTGAGTTATTTATGGATGATTTCTCTATGGTAGGTGACTCATTTGATGGTTGTTTGATACATCTGGCCGAGGTACTGAAACGGTGTGAAAAGTGCAATCTTGTGCTCAATTGGGAAAAGTGCAACTTTATGGTGAAAGAGAGTACAGTTCTAGGTCATCGAATTTCAGAGAAACGTATTGAGGTTGATCAAGCCAAAGTTGAAGTAATAGAAAAGCTTCCACCACCCATCTCTGTAAATGGTGGTTGGAGTTTTCTTGGGCGTGCAGGTTTCTACCGGAGGTTCAAAAAACATTTCTCAAAAATTGCACACCCATTGTGCAATCTGCTCGAAAAGGAGTGTATGTTTGATTTTTATGATGCTTATCTGAGAGCATTTGGAGAGTTGAAGGCCAAGTTATCTTCCGTACCTATCATTGTTTCACCGGATTGGGGATAACCGTTTGAAGTTATGTGTGATGCGAGTGGGGTGGCGCTTGGGGTAGTATTGAACGAGAGGCGAGAAAAGATTCTTCATCCGATTTACTATGCCAACAATGCTCTGAATGTGGCTAAAAAGAACTATAATGTGACTGAAAAGGAACTCATTTTTGTGGTTTGCGCATTCGAAAAATTTAGGTCTTACTTGCTTGGTTCTAAGGTCATAGTACATACTGACCATTTTGCATTGAGGTATCTGATGGCTAAAAAGGATGCAAAACCGAGGTTGATTAGATGTGTGCTTTTGTTGAAAGTATTCGAGTTTGAGGTGAAAGATAGAAAGGGGACTGAAAATCAAGTTTCTGATCATTTGTCTAGATTAGAGGAGATGTTATGATCAAGTTTGAGGATGGAATTGAGATTAATTATGCATTCCCTTATTAACAAGTATATGCCGCTTCTTACGATCTGATCCATTGGTTCGCAGGTTTTGCTAATTATTTGGCAAGTGATTATGTTCCGTCGGATTTGTCATTCCACCAAAGAAAAAAGTTCATGTCTGATGTGAAGAAATTCTTTTGGGATGAGCCTTAATTGTTCTGTATTTTTGCTTATGGGATTATTCATCGTTCTGTGCCCAAAGTTGAGAGGAAGAGTATACTAAAGGCGTGTCATTCATCACCTGTTGGTGGGCACCATATTAGTATTCGAACATCTCACAAAATTTTGCAGTGTGGGTATTATTAGCCTACCATCCACCAAGATGCTCATGATTTCGCAAAGTCTTGTGACTGTTGCCAAAGAGAACGTGGAATTTCCAAGAAGCGAGAGCTACCTATGAATCCGATATTGGTGATTGAGTTATTTGATGTCTGGGGCCTTGACTTCATAGGTCCATTCGCATGTTCGCATGGGATGAAGTATATTCTTGTTGCGGTTGACTATGTATCGAAATGGGTGGAGGCAATTGCGCTTTCAAACAATGAGGGAAAAAGTTTTACGGCATTCCTGAAAAAGAGTATCTTCTCCAGATTTGGTACACCTAGGGAAATTATCAGCGATGGAGGTTCTCACTTTTGTAATAAGTTGTTCAAGGCATTGCTAGAGAAATATGGGGTTCATCAAAATGTCGCCACTCCTTATTATCCGCAATCTAGTGGGCAAGTTGAGGTGTCGAACAGAGAGATAAAACAAATCCTTGCAAAGACAGTGAACGCCAATAGAACAGATTGGCCAAGAAAGCTTGATGATGCTCTATGGGCCTATCGCACCGCAGTCAAGACTCCCATAGGTATGTCCCCCTACCAACTTGTATATGGGAAGTCATGTCATTTGCTTTTAGAGCTAGGGAATAAAGGAATGTGGGCGTTAAAGAAGTTGAATTTGGATTGGTGCGCCGCATCGAGTCATAGACTAAATGACATGAAAGAGCTTGATGAGTTTTGCCTAAAATCATATGAAAGTTCAGCCTTGTACATGGAGAAGATGAAGAAGTACCTTGATCAAAAGATTGAAAAGCGTGAATTTATTGTGGGTGATCTGGTGCTCTTATTCAACTCAAGGTTGCGCTTATTTCCTGGCAAGCTTAAGTCCAAGTGGACCGGGCCATTTAGAGTCACTCAAGTATTTCCACATGGAGCGGTCGAGCTCGAGAACAAGGAAGGAATGAGGTTTAAAGTGAACAGACAAAGGATCAAAGTCTACTTGGGGAAATCTGAGAGTGTGCAAGAAGTGATTGAGGCCTATTATCTTGATGAAGTCTGAGTAATCAAGTTGTTTGCATCGTGCCGCGACGTTAAATCAAGCTCTTCTTGGGAGGTAACCCACGATCTACAATCTAGCCAACTATAGGATTTTCTTTTCGATTTAGGAATTTTCTTCTTTTATTTTGATTTTTTTAGCTCTTTAGATAGGTGTTTATTTTTATGTTTTAGTGTTGGCTAGATATAGAATAGGGTACGTGTCTAAAAAGTTTACGAAAAATGTAAGAAGAAAGTCTTAATGGTTGCTACGTGTGCAGGGATGAAAATGTAATATCTGTAGAAACCTGTTGTGCAGTGGTCTACGGACCCCATCGACGGTCCGTTGGTCAATCCACGGACCGTGGATGGCGTTCGTAGACTCCAGGTAAGTCCTCTAAATTTTTCTAACTGTCAGAGTTACCTACGGACTCGACCGATGGCCCGTAGGTCGACCCACGGACCGTCGACGGGGTCTCGTGGGTCAAAACTAGGGTTTCTATCGACCCGACCCATACCCCAATTTAATATAAACCTCATTTTTAAAAAAAACTTCCCCACTTCCATAATTCCCTCCCAACCGTTTTTAACCTTCCATATACCCATTTTCCTCCTTTAATAACCCACCAAATCACCCCCTCACTGATCTACAAGAAATTCCAAATCGCACATCTCCCATCTTCTCTCCCTAATCACTTCCATTTCTTCCCCAAGAGATTTCACAGTCCGAGTTCGGTGTCAAAGGCGAGCAAAGGGACAAGGATGTCATTAGACTAACACAATCACAAACTTCGATTTGCTTGTAAGGTAAGAGATTTCAACGTAACTTTGAACTTGTCATTGTTTATCATTTGAAATCACAAAGTTGAACTTGACCTTGGGTTGTTAATCTCCTATTTGAATGTTGAATTGTAGTTAAAAACAGCCTTGGAATGATGGTATGTGAGTGTGTAGTAAATTAAAACTAACTAAATCGGTTAATAGGTCTAATTGGGAGTTTTGACTTACGGTTGTTCAATGGCTTTGTGTGAATGTGAATGAAATTGAATGATCACGACCCTAAGGGTGATGCACTACCAAAATATATGTTGAAATGAATGTGTAGTCTTAGTTTGATTAATTGTTTGTTGAAATTACGGTTTGTACAAAAGATGAAAGGTGATGCCTGGCACAAGACTGATCCACGAGCTCCACCCACGGACCGTACGTCGGGGACCGTGGATCAGCAGCACACAAAATTAGTATAAGTCTTGAACCATGGTGTGGACTATGGTCCGTCGTTTGATCGACGGACCGTTATGCACATCTGTGGTTCTCCATCTGGAACCCAAATATGTGACCTCCTGACCTACGTAGGGGACCCAAGGACCGTCAGTCCATCGATGGACCGTAGGTACCCACCGTAGGTTACCAGATCCAACTACTGTCTGAAATTTTTTGAAGTTTTTGTTTGGGTCCGAATCTTGGTCTAAAATTATTCCATGAGTCTTACTGTCTTGTTTTAGTACTAAAAAGTCTTCAACAGGTACCATGGCTCCTAAACAAGCTCCAACCTACACACAAAAGAGAAACTCCAAATCCATCGCTCCTTCCCAACGTCTTCTTGATGAGGACACTGTTGCCGAGTACATTCCACCTACCACCAGGATCTCCCCCCCTGCCCCCACACTACTAGGCGATCCCTGCAGGTTGTCTCTACCAGTGACGAGGTCGAGGTCACTGCCCCCAGTCTAGGGAGGGGGCCACACCTTCTGATTTTTAGTCCCAGTCCGGCTCTAGTACTAGCAGCAGCCTCGCTTCTTCTTCTGATGCCGCTAGCTCAGGCGACAGCCCGTTATATACTAGAGTTGAGCCTGCCCCCAACACCGATGAGATGAACAAATGGTGTGTTTCGGGCCAGCATCAGTTGTATGATAATGACACTATGTTGAACGAGCACCAGAGGATGGCTCAGACCGTTACTGAGGAGCGCAGGGTCCTCACAGGCAGCCTTCACACTGCACCAGCTATTGAGCAGCTCTTCAGGAGGCATAAGTGCGAGTGGATGGCACAGATCCCCGAGACCTATAGCGAGGAGATGACCAGAGAGTTCTACGCCTCTTATGCTGCCATCGTCTAGAACTCCATCTCTAAATGGGCCAAGCCCGTAGCTGAGCCTCGACTTCAGTCCACATTGGTGCGGGATTTCCTAGTCGATATCTCAGAGGCCACGATCCACCGATTCATCCATGGCCCATCCCACACTCTGTTGATTAATACAGCAGAGTATGACTACATCATGGGAATCATTCAGAGCGGGGCATTTCAGAGGGATGCCGAGCTGAGGGAGATGCTTTTGAGGTGGCTGGCACGTCATATTGCCGAGGATAGGGGACTTAGAGGGTATGAACATCTACACTGGGTATTAGGAAGGCGACTCTGAGCTTCACTGCAAAGTTCTTTTGGTTATTGGTTCGGAATTGACTCTCACCTACTCAGGCTGACAATGTGGTTACATGGGACCGGGTCGTGATGATAACAACCATTATAGTGGGGTTGGAGATTGATTTTTCCCGCATCCTGATCACAGAGATTCACGAAAGGGTCTTCAAGGCTACCACCACCCACCCTTTCCCGTGTCTGATATTCTAGCTCTGCAGGGATGCTTCACTGCCTATTTGGCATTATGACCGGTTGGTTGAGGTGACCAAGACTCTGGATATCAACCTTATTCGGGATGATGCCAATTTAGATACACCACAGAGAGAGCCACATGTTGTCGTATTAACCTTAGGTGATGACCTTGCTGCGGATGTGGAGCAGATGCAGGCTGATGACACCACCATTCCGGCCCTACAGCGGATGGCTCCACCTTCTTCGGCCACTAGCCAGGCACAGAGCACCACCCGGGCCACTCCCTATTCAGGGTCCACTACCGTGCCTTTACCCCAAGTCCAGAAGTTTGAGACACAGATGGCCACTTTGCTATATCACATGAGGTCGTGGATGCAACGTTCTATTGAGAAGTCTGAGGTGAGGATGAAGTAGATGATGGATCTGAAGATCCAGGCCGTTCATAAG
Source organism: Solanum etuberosum (assembly GCA_029582245.1). Lineage (NCBI taxonomy): Eukaryota > Viridiplantae > Streptophyta > Magnoliopsida > Solanales > Solanaceae > Solanum > Solanum etuberosum. The sequence continues at coordinate 21,278 of JAJONR010000273.1, forward strand.
CACTTGGATTATTTCCAGTTGAGAGTCCTATAGAGGTCTGCCCTTTCTATTGATGTGATCACCTTCATGACGAAGTTGGCTAGCCTCCGTGCTGATGTTGATGCCTTCTTGGCCCTTACAGAGACTGCACCTGAGGCTACCCCTACAACGGAGGAGGATGATATGGTGATGACTGCCCTATTCGGATATGCTATGCCACCCCCAGACTCTTCCCGTGCTGCTGGGAAGCACCACTACTCTGACCATAATTCTGATACTCATGAAGCTCGGAGATTGAAGAAGAAGGAGCGCTAGCAATTTGACGTGGCACTGAGGCACTCGGTATTAGATGAGGAGAGGAGACATCAGCGGGCCTGTGAGGTGGATAGTTGGCCCATATGGTATTTTGAGCACTTCTGAGGGTGCTACCATAGTTGGTAAGGGCGCTATTGATGGCGTCCCTAGTGTTGATCCAGCAGGCTCCGGGAAATTGGACCCACCCGCTTCTTGAGAGGTCTTCGGTGCATTTGCACTATAGGTTTACTTCACCCTAAGCTTTTCTCTTTATTTTTGTGCATTGAGGGCAATTGCACCTTATTTTTTTGGGGGTGGGGTAAATGGATTTTGAGTGATATGGTGAAGTCTGAGTAACCAAACTCATAATCCTCCATTGGGGTTTTCTTGCCTGTGTTATTTTCCCCCAAGGGACTATTTACTTTCATGTTGAACCGACATGTTTAGGAATGTATGTGTAGGAGTAAGTAGGAGAATGAAATAATGATGGCATAAAGAGCATGAAATTGATACCCGTCCAAAAGTTTTGAAATGTGCTAGATCTATAGGCTTTATGAGTTGAATGTGTTGCATGATGGCATAAAAAGCATGAAATTGTTACCCGTCCAAAAGTTTTGAAATGTGCTAGATCTATAGGCTTGATTATTTGAATGTGTTGGATCTCAATATGACATGATAAGGAACCGGTTTGACCTCATCACTTAAGCTAAAACTTGAACTGGGTAATCTAATAATCTGATAATGAAACAATGTGCGAAGTGTGTGTGATAAAAGTTTGAATGTTCATATAGTATGTGCCAATCTAGAACTTGCCCCGTTGGTCCTGCTAAGATAATCTAGGCCAGAAGCTGGGAAATGATCATAGGCCCCTGTTCGAATAAGTCCACTCAAGCCTAAAATGATCCAACCAAATGAAATAAATTTTCCCTTTGATCAAAATCTTTGAGCCTAATGTAGACCACTTCTTTCAATACACCTAACTCACCTTCCCTAAAATAATTGTTTTGTCCATGGTCACCTCTTGGACATGTGCACCTTGACTTAGGCCAAAAGCATAAGTTGATGGTGGCTAATTTAAAAAGTTACCTTGATCTTGGCCCTGGTCCGACATTAGATATTGTGCACCTCAACTCATGAAAAATAGATAAGTTGAGGGTGGCTATGAAAAAGGGTATGAAAAAGAATTTTCTGTGAAGAGAGAAAAATAAAAGAAAAGATAGAAAAAGATGTGACTTTATTCAAAAGAAGAAAAAAGATGAACGACAAATGTGTTGAAAGAAACAAAGAAATATGAAGTAAAAGAAAAAGAAGAAAAGTGAAAAATATGAGCTATAAAGTCAAAACTCACATCTCTGTTGAAGAGAGTCAAGGGAAAGGAAAGAAAATGAAAAGATGTCAAGAATTGGTTTGAGGAAAGAGGTAAAAAGCCAATGTAATGTCAAGGAGGGAAGAATAGTCACTAAAAACCACCCAAATGTACCATACATGACCCTGAGCCTACGTGACAAGCTAAGAAAGTCGTATAGTGATCTTAGTGACTAGTTTGGAGAGTCTATGCAATGAAAATAAGGGCAAACCTATGGTATTGAGCACTAACTGTACTTGAAGTCACTTCTGAGCGTGAGTGTTCAATGAATCCTTAAATTTGAACTATATATCTATTGTGTGAAAAAGGGATTTATTTTGAAGTGAGGGCACTAGTTACATTGTTGGAGAATTGGTACCTTGGTGATTCTGAAAAATGTATGTTGTGGTGTCTATTGGTCAATCTATGTCACGTTTTGATCCGCATGAGGTAGCTTGTTTAGTCTAGATGAAAATATTTGCACTAATGTGATAGAATTGATTGAAAAAACTATGTGATTGCTTTAGTTTGTATGTCTACTTCTAGAAAAGTGTCGTTTAGAGTTTTAGTGTGTCGCTTGAGGACAAACAACAAGTTTCAGTTGAGGGTGATGATATACTGTGAGTTTACGGTATTTTTGATGCATTTCACATAGAGTTTGTGTGTGTCGAGGCTTATTTTTTATTAAAAATAATGTTTTGTGTATTATGTTTGCAGGAAATAGGCTTGGAGGCGGTTGATGGAGATGAGAGCTGAAAAAGTTCAAAAGTAGCCACCAACGGAGTGACCCACGGACTGTAGGTCCAACGACGGGCCGTGGGTGGTCAGTCGTAGGTCCTGATCTGGGAGTTGAGTTTCAGTACTCAGTCCACGGAGTGCCAGGATGGACCGTAGACCAGTCCACGGACCATGGGTGAGGCATCGTAGGTGGAACATCAGGGAAGTCTGACCAAGTGTGGAACCACAGAGTAGACTATGGACCGTAGGTCGACCCACGGTCCGTCCTGTACATCCGTCGATGATGATCTGGGAGTTGAGATTCCAGGTATATGAAGTTTCCTATGTGTCGAGCCACAGAGGGTAACCTACGGACTATAGGTCGACAAACGGTCCGTAGGTTGTGCCGTCAACAGAAGCCGCCTTCCAGTAGTTTATTTCCTTATTTTGTTTCCTATTTTATTTAAGATTTGTTTTCTATAAATACGAGTAGTAATCCTCGTTTTTGGGGGTTAGACGTTATTGTTTACTACTAAGTTTTGTTCTTTGGGAATTAATTCGCAAACTCTTAGCAATTAACTTTCCGGTTTTCATTTTATACAATTTTCTGTTGGAAATTCAATTGAAGATTTCGGGTTTCATCAATTCTTTTTGTAAGTTCATGAATTCTTTTTACCCAATTATGAATTGTGATCTTTCAAGCATGAGTAGCTAAATCCACAACTAGGGTTCTGGGAACCATGAACAATTAACAAAATATGAATAATAATTAAGTAATTCTTGAATAGTGTTTGTGCATGTATTGTTAATTCATTCCCTTAGAAGTCTTTTTAAAAGTGGCCAACGTTAGAACTCGCCTCATTTCTACTTGCTGTACCAAGGAGGTAGTGATTGAGAAAAAATTAACAGCAGAGATTTAGTGGATGCTATCTAATAGTCTAATATCAATTGGAGTGAGGGTGAAAACTAAGTCATACATTGATATGATGACTAATCTGAGGTAAAAGGTAAGGGTTAGTAAAGCATACACTCGTAGCCGGACCAAGGTGCGTAGTGAAATTCCTTACTTGGAAGACCAATCAATTAGGGATACCTAACTTACCAACTTTGCATGTAAAACACTAGGAAAGGATTACTATTATTAGGATTACCGCGTTAAGAGCTTGTAGGGAACACATACACCCTGGTTTCTTTCTCATATTGATAATTCAAAAGTTGAATCTTGTCTACTTGTTACTTAAGCATTCTAAACTGTAACCTACTTAAAAAATCCCCCCTGTTTACTTTCCTCGGAAATAAGTTGACTAAATGGAAATAATAGTGAGTTAAAGTTAAGTATAAACCATATTCCTCGTGGGATCGACCCCAACCTACAAGTTTGATTCTTTTACTTGATAACGATCGCTTATGCTTCTTTAGGGAGGTTTAATTTGAGCATATGAGTAAACAATGGTGTGTCTAATCAAGTTGTCCAAGGTGGTATAATGCAACAATGTTTCGAAATAGCATCCAATCTCCTCACTGGCATGACCAAGATTAACATAGCATGGTACACTCTAGAGGACCAGGTGTCTCCTCTAACTTTTAGAATGACAAAAGAGCATATCGAGAAGGATCAATAGGGAGACCAAAATATGGGCAAAAATGATGACCCAGCTGGATATTTAGTCGAAAAATGTGATGGGTAGTGGTTTGAAAAGTGTATTTGTTGTTGGTGTTTGTGGAGTAAACCCTGAGGAGGCACACTTTGAGGCTCTATATAATGAGGAAGTGAACTTTCTTGCAAATCAATGAGGAGTTTTCCGTCCGAGCTATCCAAGACCGTGTGGGAATCCAGGTTGGAATAGAGAAAGGGATAATGGATGGAGAGACCTTCACAGAGAATGGCGTGATCGTGGGGCTAATTGGAAGGAACGGGATGGTGACAAGAAAAGATATGTTCCACCCCATGAACGTCAAAAGCCAAAGGAGCAAAGGGCCGACCCAGAGAACTTTCAAATGGAAGACATGCTTGCACGCATTCTCAATAAGGTGGAAGGGTCGGACAAAGTTTTGAAAGAAATGAAATAGGACGTCTCCCGCTCAATCAGACAGTCACCTCTCACTTAGTGTCCATCAAAAAATTGGAAAGGCAAATGGGACACATATCATCTCATTTGAACCCAAGGCCAAAAGGGGGTTTAACAAGTGATAAGTTGGCTAACCCGAAAAATAAACTAAGAAAGCGTATCCCCATCGTGCCACGACGTTAAATAAGGCGCTTCTTGGGAGGAAACCCAAGCTTTAATGCTTTTATAACTGTTGTTTGAATAGCGGATGTTGAATATTCAGGTTGAGAAGTTGAAATTTTGGGACAATGGCAACTAGGCGAACCAAAAGTCCAGTGGGCGACTCACCGGACAAGTACCCGAGCCCGACTTGGATCGCAATTGGAACCACCTAGCTTGCTAGAGGTTCTGTAAAACTCTGCGGGCTAAAGTCCCACTCGGCGCATCGCTTAGTGTGTCGATGATGTAAGTCGCGGTCGCCGACTGGCACATGAACTAAAGATGTTTTTCAAGGCCAAACCATTTTAAATTCAAAATGTCTTTATTTTCATACTTTTCAACTTCCATACTCTTGCAACCGCTTATATTTTTGTTCTCGTACTATTGTTCTTACTTTTACTTGGGATCAGTTACTCGGGGTGGACTCTTGGATTTCATTGCTAGCCTTGCTTTACAAATTTTTGGTATCTAAGGTTGGTTTTTCGAACCTCGCTGTAAAAATTTGTTAGAATCAAATTCAAGATCATTTTGTGTTTGTTATATCTATTTGGTGTTGCTTTGTTTATCGTGTGGTAGTTTGTTTGCCCATACTTAGTTGAAATCATGATTATTTGGCCTTAAATTGTTAATTTCTGTGTATGTGAGTGTAAAATTGTGGGGTTGTGTTGAAATTGTTTTAGGTCTTGTGGGGTGAAGTCTGAGTAACCTCGAATTGTGCTAATTGTCGAATTTCGCCAGATGATAGAGCGGTTGACTTCCTTCTTAACGGTAAAAGGCGTCAATTGGCCAATTTTGGCCAAATCGGGGGAAGTCTGAGTACCCATTTGGCATGGGTCTTGTGGTATTTAGTTGAATCGCATGAGTGTTAGATTAATTTTGTTTTTGAGGGCTGCGGGCTTGATTTTAAAGTATGGGGTACAAATCTGGCATGTTGGGCTACTCGGTGAGCTGGGTCAAGCTCGCTGTGTGGTTCGGCGGTTCGCCTAACATCTCCTAGATCAATTTTTAATTCTCTAAATTGTGAGTTTGAGTTCTGCCACATTAGGTGAGATGCCTGTGCTCACCGAGTTCACTCGGCGACTCACTGAAAGTACTTCCTAATGGCCCTTCAGCGCCTTAAATCCTTGAAATTATTTTGTAACTTTCAGCGAGCTACTTCTAGTTCGCCGAAAGGTGTCGGCGATATGCCGAATGGCCCTGGACATCGCTGAATTATCTTGCTGTTTTGCAGATTCTAGAACGTTCAGCGAGCCCGATTTGGCTGGCCAAAGGTGTTCCGCGACTCACCGATCGGTTCGGCGAGTTTTCCTACACCTGTTTCACTGCAATTTTTCTTAACTATATGTAACGTTTTTCACATTATTTTGCAGGTATGGCTAGACCCAATGTCGCTGGAAGAAATCAACCACCCCGAAAGTGGGTACGTGGAGTTGTCATCAATGAGGAGGCTGCTGCTTCCCGGGCCCTAGCTACCAAAGTCCCTCCATAAAGAGGTAAAGGCAAGGGCAAGGCACCCGTTGAGTTGACCCCTGCAGAGGCAAGCTCCGATATTGAGGGGATCTATGCCGCGCACTTCACCATATCTGACAATGAGGGCCAATATGGGGAAAGTTCCCTAGCCTCGTTATCTGAACCGAAGGACGATCAACTCCTACATGCTAGGAGAGTGGAGCTACGACCCAAGGCTACACATGATCCGTCGAGGATCCCGGTGCCTTCTACTCCTCCCCCAAGTCCAAGTCCAGCTCCAGAGCAGACGGTGATACAGTCTCCACCTGTTCAGGGTCCTCCTCCCTGGTCACTCAATAGATTAAAGGCCGAGAGTTCGAGGACTATTTTTGAAGAAAAGAGATTTTCCACCGATGTGTGGTTGACATATATCCTGAAATGTGGAACACTCCGAAGTTCCATAAATTTGAGGTTTTTACAAAACCCTGGGACCCTTAAATTCCTACTTCGGTCCGGGAGTTTTATTCGGCATACAGAGAGTTGGGAAAGTTGTCTATGAGTTAGACTTGCCATATGAATTGGCTCTGGTGCATCTGGTGTTTCATGTTTCCATGCTCAAGAAGTGTGTTGGAGATCCGGCATCCGTTATTCCCTTAGAAGGGTTGGGTGATGATGAGAGTCTTTCATATGAGGAAGTTCCGGTAGAAATCCTAGACCGGCAAGTGAAAAGGTTGATAAACAAGGAAATAGCTTCCGTGAAGGTTTTGTGGAGGAACCACCTAGTTGAGGGTGCTACTTAGGAGGGCGAGGCCGATATGAAGTCCCGATATCCTCACCTCTTTCCTTCTAATCCTATTCAAGCTTGAGGTAAGGAGTTCCTCTTGAGTTTTATTGTTTTGGGAGTAATGTGTGTTATATGTGTTTTTCCCTAATTTCCTTCTGTTATGCATGTTCTTGATGAAATTCATGTTTAGTAAGAAAATGAGTTTTTATGATTGATTTTCCTCATGTTGTTTTGCATTGAGTAAGAGCTGTCTATTTGACTTCATTAGATGAATTGATGAACATACTTTAGTATGCTTTTGAGAGTAATTTCATATCAGCTCCGTGATATTGTGTTGAGCATGCTTTTAGTTGGAGAATGTAGTTCCTCCTATGAATGTGAGAGATGGTGAGTTTTCATCCATAATGGGTTGTTAGATTTAGTTCCTACTTTCTTGTGATGCATTGATTTTTGTTTGAGATGGAGTTGAAGTTTCCTCCTTCAAATTGTGCATTATTTTGATGTTTCATGCATGATAGACTGCTAGTCTTGAGTCTTTACTTTCGTAAGGTGTCTAGATTGTCATTCGAGGATGAATGTTCCCAAGATGGAGATATTGTAACACTCCGGAAACTAGTAGGCTAAACTAGAGCTTAACGTGAGGGTTAGAGTCATGATTGTACCTCCCCTACCTAAAAATATAGGGTTTTGTGGTACGACCCCCAAGGACCAACCATGGGTCCTTGAGGAAGACCCTAGAAAATGGCCTGGACAGTGACCCACGAAGGGGACCTACACCCCGTAGGTCCATCCACGCCTGTGGATGGGCATTCGTGGATCAAGGCCCCAGGAACCAAGTCCCAGAACCATACCACGGTTCACCAGCACCTGCCGTGGGTCTAACCACGGTCCGTCTGTGGTGGGTCGTGGGTGAGGCCTGGAACTGCTTTCCGGCAGTTAAGTGTAGGGGCACTTTGGGGTTTTCCGGTTTTAATTAATATTAAGTGACGTCGTTTTATATTAAATTAGATCACCTATATAAGGATTTTATGTCACTAAATAAAGTCATCCAAGCCATTATTTCTAAAAAATCCAAAAGGACTCATCCTCTCCAAAAAAATCTCTCTGTAAAACTTCAAGGAAGAAGAAGAAGGAAGTGGGAGCTAGGGTTTCAAAGAGCAAGGTTTTTCTAATCAATTTCGTGGGGATTCATAGCTAAGGTATGGTAGTCCTTCATCCATAGATTGTCTTCATCCATGGAGTCCCTCCGAACTAAATTTCAAAACTAGTAAATCCCCAAAAGCTAAGGTTTGACTACAAGTCATGGATTCCTTTCAAAAATGATTTAATTAGTTTATATTATTATTTAATTGATGATTTATTATGGTTTTTATGTTGAAATCCCCAAGAATCCATGAAATCCCCAAATTCCCAATTTATGACGTTGTGATGTGGGTGAATCGATGAAAGAAGGATATTATAAGATTATGCATGTAGTAATTGAATTACTTGAATTATGGTTATATCCATGTCTAATGTAGTTAATTCTAGATATGTTGATTGACTATAATCCTTGATCCTTGAAGGCAAGATATTAGAATTATCCACGATTATGAGGTTAATGTATATGCTTTAAGAACACTTTGAAAGGGAAGTGATTATGATTATGATCTTGTTTTGTGTTGTTGAAAGGACATTCTCATTTACACACCTATGTATGAACATGAAATCATGTGAAAGGTTTTCTCACAATATGATGATTCTAAGGTTGAAAGGCTATTCTCACCTATTGAATCTACATGTAGACATGGACGGTAAAAGGTTATTTTCACTGATCTAATGACCTACCCTAATGAAACATGTTATGACTTAATAATTACTCCGTGGGATTAATGCTTAGCACCGAGTGGATATTGAATATAAGATGGAAGCTCTTCCGTCAGAAAGGCCGGCTTTCTAGAAGCTATCTTATGAGATGGAAGCTCTTCCATCAGAATAGTCGGGTTTCTAGTAACAATCTCCTTATCCCATAAACTATGTGCCCTCATAGGTGTTTAGCTAGTGGATCCACTTAAAGCTAACAAACCATGGTCTTACATTAGGAAAGTAGGACAACCCTTTTTGGTGTGGGTAACACTGGATTCCATGTTTAGCTCACATGGTCTATGTCTGTTAAGGCTTATTCCCACTATGACAACAATATGAACAAGAATATGAATTATGAACTATGGTTACTTAAGAAGCTTTACTTAGCGTGGGTAGGATTATGGGATCTTATTCATGCATATCCCACACTATTTTTCAACAATTTAAAGTTCCAGAATCACATACAACTCTCACACTCACAAAGATGAACACATGTATGACTTCACCCATATGTTTGCCCTTATTTTACAATCAATATTTTTTTCAGCTCACTCAAGATTCCAAAGGTCTTTTCATGGCTTGTAACGGGGTTGAGTGTCAAGGTATGGTCATTTAGGCTCATTGGCTTCTATCTTTATGAAGTGTGGCTTGAACATCACATTCCTCCTTTTCTTTAACAATTCAAACATGTTCATAATCCACCCCATTATTCAACTTCATATGAATTACCAGACACCCCATTTCTTTTGCAATTTTCATCACTTTATTTCACAACTTTTTCATTCTTTTTCTTTGCTTCTTTTCTCTTTTCTTTTTTTTTCTTTTTTTTTTACATGGAGGTGTTCCATCTTTTTTTCAAAACCATTGTCAAAGGGGGATTTTTCACACTTCTTGGTTTTCCTTCTCTTTTCACCACACCCCCAACTTAGGCTTTTGGCCTAAGTTAGCTATTCACACAAACCACACTTCATGAAAGTTAAAGGTAGATGGATAAAGAGGGATCACAATTATTCAAGTTTCTTCCAAGAAAAGGGCAAGGATCAATAGGGTTCAAGCAAGTTTCACACATCTCACAAGGTTGGCCACAAAAGAGGTATATTGTCAAATTGTTTCACTCTTCAAAATCGTTGCCTAAGATCATTTCAAGTGCTTGCATCACTTAGTCAACCGGACCAACGGGGCAAATTCTATGTGTCATCACCCAATTTTTCAAAGTAATCTGAACACACAAGGCATTGGCACTAATATCAAACAAGACTCCACACTTTCGCTAGTGTGCAATGTTCATCACAAGAGGCTCATTCGATAACCGGCTAGTCACAATGAGATGCTAAAAGTTACCACATTGTCTATGCAACTTCATTGGCCTCATCGTAGCCGCACATTCATTTCTTTCAATTAAGAGCACTATTCAAGTCATCGGTATTGATCATAACCGATACTCAAATTTGCACAAGAACACCCACAAGCAACAATCACACACAATAGGGGTGGCAATTTTTTTAAAATAGGTCAAAACCATTTTCATTCAAATCAAGGACCACAAGCTAAAACATCCACAATAGCAAGACCAAAACACATATATATATCAAAACCCAATATTCACAAACAAAAACAAAATCACAAGAGGTAGGTATGGAAATACCTCACCCCACCCAACAAAAATAAGCAGTTGTCCTCAAATGCAACTAAAATAAAGATAATCAATAAAAACAACAGTGAGGTAGGTAGAGTCAAATTAGCTAAAAGATGAAATTAAGGGCGATTAAAGGGGGACATTAGCGAACCGCCGAACCATTCGGCGAGCTCGACGCAGCTCGCCAAACGGCCCAACGTGCCAGTTTTCAACCCCATTTCCCAAAATCAAGCCCGCAGCCCCTGAATTCAAAATCAAACACACACAATTTTCAATTAGCAGTAGACCCAAATGACCCATGCCCTCGGGGTACTCAGACTTCACCCAACTTAGATCCATTACAAAATTACCGCAACCCAACAATTTAGAACTAATTTTAATGCATAAAACATGGGAAATCATCTATTTAAGCAGTTAGGCACAAGTTCCAACAGATTACGGGCAATCCAACACATAAACCACAATTAAAATAGTTACCCAACACATCTCAACATATATCTACCTATTGCATTTGAGTTTAACCACAAAAAATTACAGTATGGGGTTGGGAAAACCAACTTGTGAGCCAAATTGAGAAATTGAAAAGCTAGGCGGCAAAGTATTCCAATTCTGAGAAAGAGATTTCATAAAAATGTGAGAAAAAATAGTAAACTATTGAATATTAACTAATGGGTGAGGGAGTACGAGAGTTGAAAATGAGAGAATATGAAGGATTTTGAAATTTCAAACTGTTTGGCCTTTAAAACCTTCCATTTCACGGCACCATCGGCGAAGTAATTCATCCTCACTGACCCACTCGGCGATACGCCGAGGGGTGCTTTACCTCGCCGAGTTTTACAGGACCTCCAGGAAATCTGAGGGTTCAAACGGCGGACAAAAGCGGGCTCGCCGACCTGTTCGGCGAGTCACCGATTTAGCAATTAGCCCACCGAGTTTTACAGACTTCCACTTCAGGCTTGGTGGGTCCAACGGCGATCCAAGTCGGGCACGCCGACCTATTTGGCGTGTCGCCGACCGGACTTTTGGCTCGCCAAACTGCCTATTTTCCAACACTTTCATCTTTCAACCTGCACCATAAACACCCGTTATTCAAAATCAAAAACCAAAGCATGAAAAACTTGGGTTCCCTCCCAAGAAGCGCCTTAGTTGATGTCGTGGCATGACGAAGATACCAATTCAAACTACATTTTTGGGATTGGCCATTGCATTGCTTCCGTTAACACTTATTTCGTCACCTGTGCAAAAACACAACAAACAACAACAAACAGTAAATGGGTTCAACTACAACACAGTCAAATCACAATTCAACTTCAATAAAAGAATTTTAAAAAAAACCACTCCCCGGTAGCGGTGCCATTTTGATTAACGTTTCAAACACACCTTATCCAATTCTAGATGCAAATGATCGTTCAGCAGTATAAAACCCAACAATTGAGTTGGGGTCGAATCCCACAGGGAGTGGTACGTGTTCAAATTCATCTATGAAGTACCAATGTGATCTAACTAGCTATAGGAATAGATATTATCGGAAAAAGACATTTAAATAAATCTAAGGGGTGATACGAATGTCAAATGGGCATTTTTATTTGAGATTATCAACTACAAAGGAATAAAATAGTAATGAGATAACAATAAGGAGAGGAATTCACCGGATGTGAACGATTATAGGTGAATTTCGATATATGGGTAACTGAAACTACTAATAAACAGCTAAATATCAGTGGGTAGGCTAGACTATAATTGAAATAGCTTTCTCTCGAACAACTATTCCCCGTCAAGTGATTTCTCTCGAACATCAATAAGCATAGCAATTAAGAACAACCCAAAACCTTAATGCATCTTCTCTCTCGAGCAAGATGGGTAGGATTGGGTTCAGGATTCACTCTCTCAAGCTGAACCCAAATCAACCCAATACATACAAATCATTAATCAACAATTTTAGTTCTAAAATCTCTCTTTCGAGCAAGGTAAGAACACTAAAATAGAACTTCATTTCCAACTACAATTCATAAATTAAATGACAATTGATGATTAAACCCACTTGAATATAGCATTGAAACTAGTAATTAACAATATCCATACACTAATTCAACCCATAATCACATGATCACACCCCAAAAATTGGGGTTTTAACCAAACATCATAAAAGAGTAAAAACAGTTACTAAATCGATTAGCAATCAACTAGGTAAGAGTAATTAAGCCTTCACAATGCTTTGATTTGAAGATAATTCAATACCCACTTGCAAAATCTCCAAATTGAATCTCAAAACCTTCAAGTCTACTAAGAAACTCAAGAAAAAACTGTTCTAGACTAAGTTGATTCAAAATTTTCTATTTTTTTAACTGTTTAAAATCTAATTTATAGTTGCCAAAAGTAAGCCACGAAGGGCCATTAGGTGAGGTAAGTGGGGCTCGCCAAGTGGTTAAGTGAGCCGCCAATTGCTCTTTTCTATCGCCTTTTTGCATGAGCTCTCAACATCCTCAAGTCCTGTAACTTTGGGCGATCACTCATGGTATCGCGGAACTACTCGTCGATTCGCTGACTGCCCCTTTTCTATCACCGACTTGGTTTCTTCCCTCAGGGCTGGCACACTGGAACTTTAGGTGGTCAAAATGGACACTAAGCGACAGGCCAAGTACTCTTGGCGATCCTCAGGTTTGCCTTTCTTCATTTCTTCAGTTTGTTTAGTTCCTTTTTGCCTGTTAGTGTCCTTGCTTGCTCCTAAATTTATATACCTGAAAATCAAGGAATTAACATCTGTTTATAACACAAATTAGGCATTTGAGGACACTAAATCTATATAAATAAAGCCCTAAATGAGTAGAAATCTCAGATTCATCAGTGAAGACGACACTCGTGGAAAGGCTCCTGGGAGGGAGTTGGTGGTGTGAGGGTTGAGAGAAGTGGCTTAGCCACTGCCTCAAGGTCCACGAGAGGGACCATGGCTCGTGGCAAGCACCACGGCTCATGGGGCCCATCGTGGCACCTGGGCAGCTCACATAACGTGAGGGGTGATTTGGGAAATTCTGGTTTAAGTCCAATCAAACTGAAGTCATTTTGGGTAAGTTTAGGGTCATTATATAAGTCATTTTAACTCAAATTCACCTAAAATAAGTCATATTTTCCAAACACCCAAATATTTCCCAAAGTTCCTCTCCTCTCGAAAAATTCTCTCTCTAGAACTTCAAGGAATTAGAAGAAGGAAGTTGGAGCTAGGGTTCAAGGAACAAGGTTTTCTACTCAAATTCTTTGGATTCAATTTCTAAGGTATGGTATCTCTTCATCTATGGATAAAATTCATCCATGGAGTACCTTCAAAAACCAATTTCACAACTGCTAATTCCCCAAAAGTTAGGGTTTGACTTCAAACTCATGGGTTCTTTCAAAAAGGTTTCTAATGATTAATTTATGATATATTATGTATGAATTGATGATTTCCTATGGTTTTTATATGGAATCCCCCAAGAACCCATGAAACCCCAATATTCCTCAATTATGATCTTCTGATGTGGGTTTGTTGATGATAGAAGAATGTTATGAAATTATGTATGCAGTAATTGGGTTACTTGAATTGTGATTCTATCCATGTATGATGTAGTAATTCTAGATGTGTTGATGGAATATGATTTATGGTCCTTGAATGGAAAGATATGAGAATTATGCAAGATTATGAGATTTATGTATGTGCTTTAAGAACACTTTGAGAGTGAAATGTCCATGATTATGATAATGTTGTGGTGTTGATTGAAAGGTTATAATCATGAACACATAAGGAACATAATGTGTAAGGTTTTCTCATAATATGATAATTCTAAGGTTGAAAGGCTATTCTCACCTATTTGAATCTAATGTTACATGAAGACATGGATGGTGAAAGGTAATTCTAACGCATGATCTATTGAGCTATTCTAATGAAACAAGTTATGTCTTATTAAGTACTCTGTGGGATAAATATTTATTACCGAGTGGATATTGTTATGATATGGAAGCTCCCCCGTCAGAAAGGGGGGGTTTCTAGAAGAAATCTCTTGAGATGGAAGCTCCCCCATCAGAAAGGGCGGGTTTCTAGTAACAATCTCCTTATCACATAAACTATGTGCCCTCAAAGGTCTTTAGCTAGTGGATCCACCTAAAAGCTAACAAACCATGGTCTTACCTTAGGCAAGTAGGACAACCCTTTACGGTGTGGGTAACACCGGATTCCATGTTAAGCTCACATGGTCTATGTCGATTAAGGCTTATTCCCACTATGGCAACAATATGAACAAGAACATGAATTACGAACTCTGGTTACTCAAGGAGCTTTACTTAGCATGGGTAGGATTATGGGATCTTATTCATGCATTGGACAAGTAGACTTTGAAGATAATTATGGTATGATAATCTATGTAATGAACATGCTTATGATTTATGTTTTTCCATTATCTTCATGATGCTTTAACTTAGTAAATTACATGCATTTCAACTAAAATGTCCCTTTTAGCACGTTTTCAAGGTTTTTATGCATGGCTATCATACTTAGTGCATTTTTGTACTAACCCATATTTTCCTATATTTTTCCCAAGTGTAGGGTCCGGTTCTTAAGGTGGTCATCATTTTGTTAAAGCTTGGATTTGACTATTCTTCTAGCTTGTGGTGAGTCCTCATGATTTGAGGATGGATGTTTCACTTGTAGTTTCATTTCTAACATTTCTTTTTCGGACTACGTTGTATGGGCTGTGTCCCTTTTCATTTGAACAATTATAATAGATGGCTATATTGAGACAAGTCTAGACTTCCGCTTTCCTTTATGAATATTTTGGACTTGAAATGCATTTTATTATCTTTATTATTCTATGCTTATGTTATGATATGCTAAGTTGCTTACATGGTGCCTTTCGGGGTTCTATATGCCTTGTTACATCTAGGGGTACCCCTGGGTCATGACAAACTCGGTAATCAGAGCACAAGGCTTAGAATGATTCGAGCATGATGTCGCATAAGCCACATCTGGTAGAGTCTTTTTCATGAGTCTGAAGCGCACCACATTTATGAATGAGAGGCTACAGGATGATTAGGAAACTACACTTCTTTCATTACTCTTAAGTCATGCCGTAGAGTTTAACTCTAGAAAGTCCCTTTCATAATCCTTCTCTTGTGTCTTTAGGATATGAATACATGAAGGGCTAATGCTAGAAGAGTAGAGGGTGGTAATGCGATTGAAGAAGCTCCTCTAGCTACTCAAGCTCTGATTAATCCTTCGGCTATGTTGTATGTGAAGGTTAGGTCGGCTTTTCAAATATTGGCCCAAGTTTTGACGACTCAAGCTTAAGCTGTGATGGCTCAGGCCAACAGAGATGTTGCGACTCATGTGAATTCTAATGTGAATTTGGCCGCTTCAACGGTTAGGGATTTTGCTAGAATGAACCCTCTTGAATTTTATGGCTCCAAAGTGGAAGAGGATCCTCAAGAATTTGTGGAAGAGGTTTATAAAGTACTTCATATTATGGGGGTGACTTCGGTAGAGAAAGCAGAGTTAGCCGCTTACCAATTGAAAGGTGTTGCTCAATTGTGGTATAATCAATGGAAGAACGGTAGGCCGGTAGGAGCGGGTCCCATAGAGTGGGAAGCATTTAAATCAGTGTTTCTTAATAGGTTCTTTGCCCGAGGGTTGAGGGAAGCTAAGGTGGAAGAGTTCATTAACCTTCGTCAAGGAGGTATGAGTGTGAAAGAGTATTCTCTAAAGTTTACTCAATTGTCAAAGTATGCTCCAACTATGGTGGAGGATTCAAGGGATATGATGAGTAGGTATTTGACGGGCGTGTCCAAATTGGTAGTAAAAGAATGTTGTACGGAAATGCTCCATCATGATATGGATATCACACATCTTATGGTGTATGCCCAACAAATGGAGGAGGAGAAACTCCAAGAAAATAATAGGGAGGTGAAAAGACCAAGGACCGGTGATGGGAACTTCTCTGATGCTAAGTCACACGGACAAGGTCGATCAAGGTTCAAACAAAGGTTTTCCAACCAAGGCTCCTCTAGTGCTTCCCCAAGGGTCAATAAGGATAGGGTTTTTAACCTTAAACCTCAAGGAGGCAATAGTGGTGGATCTTCTATGGCTAGGCCTACTTGTGCTAAGTGCGGTAAGAAACATGATGGTAAGTGCCTAGCCGGCTCGAATGTTTGTTTTGGTTGTGGTAAGAGTGGTCATCAATTGAGGAATTGCCCAACACTTTCGGTTAAGGGAAAAGGGGACAAACAAGCTCCTCCTAGTGGTTCAAACTCCAATGCTCCAAAGCAACACCGCTTTTATGATCTTCAATCCCGAGGTGACCAAGAGAGCTCCCTGGATGTGGTGACCGGTATGTTAAAAGTCTTTCTTATTTATGTATATACCTTTTTAGATCCCGATGCTACTTTGTCCTTTGTGATACCTTTTGTTGCAATGAAATTTGATATACTCCCCGAAGTGTTAGTAGAAGTTTTTTCGGTCTCTACCCCAGTTGGTGATTCGGTGATGGATAAGAGAGTTTATAGAAGATATCTCATTTTCTTTTCACATAGAGTTACTCTTGTTGACTTGGTAGAGTTAGACATGTTAGACTTTGATGTGATTCTTGGTATGGATTGGTTACATGTATGTTATGCCTCTATCGATTGTAGAACTCGGGTGGTTAGATTCCAATTTCTGAATGAGCCTATCTTAGAGTGGAAGGGGGGAAATTCTATGCCTAGAGGTCAATTTATGTCCTACCTTAAAGCTAGAAAGATGATCTCGAAGGGTTGTTCTTAACATGTGTTTAGGGTGAGGGATGTAGATTCCAAAACCCCTTCTCTTGAGTCGGTCCCCGTGGTTAATAAGTTCTCGGAAGTTTTTCTTGATAATTTGCCCGGTATTCCTCTCGAGCGGGAAATATATTTTGGTATTGACCTTCTTCCCAATACGCAACCTATCTCCATTCCTCCTTATAGAATTGCTCCGACCGAGTTAAAGGAATTGGAAGAACAGTTGAAGGATCTATTAGACAAGGGTTTTATTCAACCGAGTATCTCTCCATGGGGTTCTCCGGTGTTGTTCGTTAGAAAGAAAGATGGGTCTCTTAGAATGTGCATCGATTACCATCAATTGAACAAGCTGACCATTAAGAACAAGTATCCCTTCCAAGGATAGATGACTTGTTTGACCAACTTCAAGGGGCTAGTTATTTCTCTAAGATTAATCTTCATTCGTTACCACCAATTGAGGTGAGAGGGGTTGATATTCCCAAGATGGCTTTCTGAATAAGATATGGTCACTATGAGTTCCTAGTAATTTCCTTTGGTTTGACTAACACTCTGGCGGGCGTTCATGGACTTAATGAATAGAGTGTTCCGACAATATCTTGACATGTTTATGATCGTGTTTATCGATGATATTTTGATCTACTCAAGGAGTGAGAATGAGCATGTGGAGCATTTGAGAATTCTATTACAAGTTCTTTAAAACCATCAACTTTTCGCAAAGATTAGCAAGTGTGAATTTTTGTTAAGGTCTGTAGCGTTCCTTGGCCATATTGTGTCAAGTAAGGGTATTGAGGTAGATCTTAAGAAGACGGATGCGGTCAAGAGTTGGCCTAGACCTCTATCACCATCAAACATTAAAAGTTTCTTGGATTTGGCCGATTATTATAGGAGATTTGTTGAGGGCTTTTTCTTTTTGACGGCTTTGACTCAAACGAAGGCTAAGTTTGTGTGGTCGGAAGCTTGTGAGAAAAGTTTCCAAGAGTT
Organism: Solanum etuberosum; assembly: GCA_029582245.1. Classification (NCBI taxonomy): domain Eukaryota; kingdom Viridiplantae; phylum Streptophyta; class Magnoliopsida; order Solanales; family Solanaceae; genus Solanum; species Solanum etuberosum. Next base: position 39,349 of record JAJONR010000273.1, read on the forward strand.
GAAAGATAGACTTACTTCCGCTCCGGTGTTGACCTTACCGGAGGGTACGGATGGTTTCGTGGTGTATTGTGATGCCTCTAGAGTGGGGTTGGGATGTGTGCTCATGCAAAAATGGTAAAGTGATTGCCTATGCTTCAAGGCAACTTAATGTCCATGAGAAGAATTATCCTACCCATGATCTTGAATTAGCGGCGGTTGTGATTGCCTTAAAAATATTGAGGCATTACTTGTATGGGGTCCATGTGGATGTTTTCACCGATCACAAGAGATTTCAATATGTGTTTAGTCAAAAGGACTTGAATCTTCTTCAATGAAGGTGGGTAGAATTATTAAAGGATTATGAGTGTCCTTTATCAGCCAGGAAAAGCTAATGTGGTAGCGGATGCCATTAGTAGATTGTTCATGGGTAGTGTGGCTCATGTAGAGGATGAAAAGAAAGAATCTGTTCGTGTTGTGCATAGGTTGGCTCAGCTAGGTGTTCAACTAGTGGATTCCACCAAGGGTGGTGTCATGATCGATAATGGTTCTGAATCGTCCTTTGTGATCGATGTAAAGTCTAAGGAAGGCCTTGATCCTATTAGTTGAGTTGAAAGAGTCAGTACTGAAGAAGTCCGTTAAGGCTTTCTCCCAAGGGGGAGATGGGGTGCTTAGGTACCAAGGTCGGTTATGTGTTTCGGATGTTGATGGTTTGAGGGAACAAATGTTAGAAGAAGCCCATAGTTCTCGGTATTCTATTCATCCGGGAGCCACCAAGATGTACTGTGATCTACGAGAAGTCTATTGGTGGAACGAAATGAAGAAGGATATTGCCGGATTTATGGCCAAATGTCCGAATTGTCAACAAGTTAAGGTTGAACATCAAAGGCCGGGAGGCTTATCCCAAGATGTAGCAATTCCCACTTGGAAGTGGGAAGAGGTGAATATGGATTTTATTGTGAGTTTTCCTCGCACCTGAAGGCAACATGATTCTATTTGGGTCATTATAGATAGGATGACAAAATCAGCCCACTTCATTCCCATCAAGGTTTCTTTTTCAGCGGAATACTATGCCAAGTTGTATATAAGAGAGATAGTGAAGTTGCATGGGGTTCCCTTATCCATTATTTCCGATCAGAGTACTCAATTTACTTCTCACTTTTGGAAGACATTCCAAAAAGGTCTTGGCACTAAGGTTAATCTTAGCACGTCTTTTCACCCCTAAATTGATGGGCAAGCGGAGCGTACCATCCAAACATTGGAGGATATGTTAAGGGCATGTGTAATAGACTTTAAGGGTTACTGGGATGACCACTCGCCACTAATAGAATTGTCCTACAATAATAGTTATCACTCAAGTATCGGTATGGCTCCCTTCGAAGCCTTTTATGGTAGGAGATGTAGGTCTCTGGTTGGTTGGTTTGAGGTGGGTGTAACTAATTTGATAGGTCCCGAGCTAGTTTATGAAGCCATTGAGAAAGTTCGGCTCATAAGAGAGAGGTTGAGAATGACTCAAAGTAGATAAAAATCTTATGCCGATGTGAGAAGAAGGGATCTAGAATTTGAAGTTAATGATTGGGTCTATTTGAAAGTGTCACCTATGAAAGGTGTGATGAGGTTTGGCAAGAAGGGAAAACTTAGTCCCCGGTATGTAGGCCCATACCAAATCTTGAAATGTATTGGGAAAGTTGCCTATGAGTTAGACTTGCCAAATGAGTTGGCTCCGGTGCATACAGTGTTTCATGTCTCTATGCTTAAGAAGTGTATTGGAGATCCGGTATCCATTATCTTCTTAGAAGGGTTGGGGTTGATGAAAGTCTTTTATATGAGGAAGTTCCGATAGAGATCCTAGACCGGCAAGTTAAGAGATTGAGAAACAAAGAAATAGCGTCCGTAAAGGTTTTGTGGAGGAATCATCTAGTGGAGGGTGCTTGGGAGGCCGAGGCCGATATGAAGTCCCGATATCCTCATATTTTTCCTTCTTATCCTACCCTAGTTTGAGGTAAGTAGTTCCTCTTGAGTTTTATGTTTTGGGAGTCATGTGTGTTATACGTGTTTTTCCATGATTTCCTTATGTTAAGCATGTTCTTGATGAAATTCATGTTTAGTAAGAAAATGAGTTTTTATAATTGATTTTCCTCATGTTGTTGGGCATTGAGCAAGAGTTGTCTATTTGACTTCATGAGATGAATTGATGAACATGCTTTAGTATGCTTTTGAGAGTAATTGCATATTGGCTCCATGACATTATGGTTGAGCATGCTTTTAGTTGTAGAAGGTAGTTCCTCCTATGAATATGAGAAATGTTGAGTTTCATGCATAATGGGTTGTTAGATGTAGTTCCTACTTCCTTGTGATGCATTGATTATGTTTGGGATGGAGTTGATGTTTCCTCCTTTGAATTGTGCATAATTTTGATGTTGCATGCATGATGGGCTGCTAGTCTTGAGTCTTTACTCCCGTAAAGTTTCTAGATCTTCATTCGAGGACGAATGTTCCCAAGGGGGAGATATTGTAACACCCCAGAAACTAGTAGTCTAAACTAGAGCTAACGTGAGGGTTAATGTCAAGGAAGAAGGGATAGAGCCAAAGAAACTGGGCAAGGGCCATGGAAAGGGCCCAAGATTTGGCCAAGGCACTACGCCCACCTCCACGAGGGTCTTCACAACCCGTGGTGCCACCCGTGGAGGGCAAGGCAGTAGTCTCCCCAAAATCTGCCCAAAAGTTGCTCCTCTTCACAATCCATTTCACGGCTCGTGGTGAAAACCATGGCTCGTAGGAAGGCTCGTGGGAGGGAGTTGGTGGTGTGAGGGCTGAGAGAAGTGTCTTAGCCAATGCCTCAAGGACCACGAGAGGGACCACGGCTCGTGGCAAGCACCACGGCTCGTGGAGCCACTCGTGAGATTGCCTTGGGCTTGTGGGATAAAGGCACATGATGCCTAGCCACTGCCTCAACTCCATGAGTGGGACCACGGCTCGTGGTCATGAGCACGGCTCGTTGGGCCCCTCGTGGCACCTGGGCAGCTCACTTAAAGTGGGGGGTGTTTTGGGAAATTCTGGTTTAAGTATCAAAGTGAAGTCATTTTGGGTAAGTTAAGGGTCTTTATATAAGTCATTTTTAAGTCAAATTCACCTAAAATAAATAATATTTTCCAAACACACAAATATTTCCCAAAGTTCATCTCCTCTCAAAAAATTCTCTCTCTAGAACTTCAAGGAAGAAGAAGAAGGAAGTTGGAGCTACGGTTCAAGGAACAAGGTTTTCTACTCAAATTCATTGGATTCCATTTCTAAGATATGGTAGCTCTTCATCAATGGATAGAATTCATCCACAGAGTCCCTTAAATAACCAATTTCAAAACTAGTAATTCCCCAAAAGTTAAGGTTTGACTTCAAACTCATGGGTTCTTTACAAAAAGGTTTCTAATGATTGATTTATGATATATTATGTATGAATTGATGATTTCCTATGGTATTTATATGGAATCCCCCAAGAACCCATGAAACCCCCAAATTCCTCAATTATGATCTTGTGATATGAGTTTGTTGATGATAGATGTATGATATGAAATTATGTATGTAGTAATTGGGTTACTTGAGTTGTGATTCTATCCATGTCTAATGTAGTAATTATAGATGTATTGATGGAATATGATCTAAGGTCCTTGAAGGGCAAGATATGAGAATTATGCAAGATTATGAGATTTATGTATGTGCTTTAAGAACACTTTGAGAGTGAAGTGTCCATGATTATGATAATGTTGTGGTGTGGATTGAAAGGTTATTCTCATGAACACATAAGGAACATAATGTGAAAGGTTTTCTCACAATATGATGATTCTAAGGTTGAAAGGTTATTCTCACCTAATTAAATCTAATGTTACATGAAGACATGGACGGTGAAAGGTTATTCTCACGCATGATATATTGAGCTATCCTAATGAAACAAGTTATGACTTATTAAGTACTCCGTAGGATAAATAGTTAGCACCGAGTGGATATTGTTATGAGATGGAATCTCCCCCGTCAAAAAGGGCGGGTTTCTAAAAGCAATCTCTTGAGATGGAAGCTCCCCCGTCAGAAAGGGTGCGTTTCTAGTAAAAATCTCCTTATCCTATAAACTATGTGCCCTCATAGGTCTTTATCTAGTGGATCCACCTAATAGCTAACAAACCATGGTCTTACCTTCGGCAAGTACGACAACCCTTTTTGGTGTGGGTAACAACGGATTTCATGTTAAGCTCACAATGGTTAAGGCTTGTTCCCACCATGGAAAGAATATGAACAAGAACATGAATTACAAACTATGGTTACTCAAGGAGCTTTACTTAGCATGGGTAGGATTATGGAATCTTATTCATGTATTGCACAAGTAGACTTTGAAGGTACCTATGATATGATCTATGTAATGAACATTCTTATGACTTATGTTTTTTCAATTATCTTCAAAATGATGCTTTAACTTAGTAAATTACATGCATTCAACTAAAATGTCCCTTTTAGCATTTTTTCAAGGTTTTTATGCATGGGTATCATACTTAGTGTATTTTTGTACTGACCCATATTTTCCTATTGTTTTCCCAAGTGTAGTGTCCGGTTATTAAGGCGGTCATCATTTGGTTAAAGCTTAGATTAGACTATTCTCCTAGCTTGTGGTGAGTCCGCATTATTCGAGGACAGATGTTTCACTTGTAGTTTCATTTCTAGCATTTCTTTTCGGATTACGTTGTATGGGATGTGTCCCTTTTCATTTGAATAATTGTAATAGATGTCTATATTGAGACAAGTCTAGACTTCCGCTTTCCTTTATGAAAATTTTGGACTTGAAATACGTTTTCTTATCTTTATTGTTCTATGCGTTGATCTTGACTTTTACTTGAGGACAAGCAAAAGTTTAAGTTGGGGGTGTTGATGAGTCTGAGATTTCGGCTCATTTGGGCTTTGTTTTGACAGCATAAGTGTCCTTAAATGCCTTATTTATGCTTTCAAATGATGTTAAATTATGTATTTACAGCTATGAAGGCTAAGAAGTAAAGCAAGGACCTGATCGGGCAAAAAGTAGCTAAAAAGCTGAAGAAGTAAAGAAAAGCGAGCCTAGTGATCGCCAATACCACTCGGCGAACCGCCAAGTAGCTCATCATACAGCCCAAAGTTCCAGCATAATAGCCTTGAGGATGAGAGAAATTGGGCGAGGCAGAAACCCTATTGGGGATGCACCGACTGGATCGGCTAAGAAAGTTTATATCACTGAGAGTTGCAGAACGCACCATGAAGATGCAAGTAAATTGGCGATCCAGACTTAGATTGCCTAAAGTTACAGTACATAAAGGGATGAAAACACAAAACTCAAAGGCGATGCAAAGGGACGTTTGGCGAGTCACCAACCAGTTGGCGAAGCCCGACTTTCCTGGCCGATTTACCCCAAACTGCCAAACTTTGGATCAGTATAAATTGATATTTTGAAGAAGAGAAAAGCATTAAAAATTGGAAAACTCATACCCAGAACGAGAAAACACTATTCTTGCTAAATTTTCAAGCTTTCAAGTAGATTTTAGAGTTGGGTTTGTAAGTAAAGCAAAATTTACTCATTTTAAAGTCTTAGAAATCAATACCCAGCTATGGAGCATGTAGTAGGCATTGAATTTTCTCTTTTTATGATGACTAGCTAAAACCCCATTCTTGGGGGTTTGACCATGTGATTAATTGCTTAATTTAGCTGATGGGTGTTAGAAATTATTGATCGTTTTGTTAATTCGAAGTGGGTCTGATTTATTGCTGCTGTTGTTTTCCTGTAGTGATTGTCTATTTTGCTGTTTTTAGTGTTTTATGCTTGCTTGAAAGAGAAGGTTATAACCAAGGCTTTAAATGAGCACTCGTAGTAATTGGGTTGTTGTGGGTTCAGCTGGAGAGGGTGAATTCTAAGTCTAGTTCTACCTATCTAGCTCAAGAGAGTAGATGTAATGAGGTTGTGGGTTGGTTCTCATATTAGTCTATTGACGTTTGAAAGAACTCGATTGAAACGTGGTAGTTGTTTGAGAGAAAGCTACCTCAGCTAGAATCCAATCTACTTACGTGGATTTAGTAATGGTTAGTAATTAGCTAGCACCCATTCAACATAATTGACAATTGATTGGTCAATCCCCCAAGTAGCTCTAAATCATTTGATTTCCCCTATTATTTGTTATTGCTGAGATTGTTCACTGATCTAAAATCCCCCTTTGACATTCGGTGTCACCCTTTTTGATTTATTTAAGCCTTTCCGAATATTTCTATTCCTACAACTAACTAAGTCACATTTACTACTTCGTAATTGAAATCAAACACATACTACACCCTGTGGGTTCGACTCAAACTCATCGTTGCATTTTTACTAATTAACGATCGTTTAAACCTAGAATCGGATGAGGTGTACTTTTAACGTCTCAAGTAAACCTCATCCAATTCTAGGTGTAAACAATCGTTAATCAGTATAAAACCCAACGAAGAGTTGGGGTCGAACCCACAGGGAGTGCTACGTGTCTAAGATTCAATTATGAAGTACAAACGTGGTCAAAACGGTTATAGGAATAAAATTTATCGAAAACATACAAATAAATCTAAATGGGTGACAACGAATGTCAGATGGGAGGTTTGGTTTGTTTACTAACAGCTACAGCACAAGCAAAATAGGGAAAATAACAATAGATAGAGGAATTCTTGGGATGCGATCACTTATAAGCTAATTATGCTATATGGGTAATTAAAATCTAACAAGGAGTTGCTGAAACACTATGCGTAGGCTGGGACTTAAGTGTAATAGCTTTCTCTCGAACAACTATTACGGTTCAAGTGATTTCTTTCGAACACCAACAAGCTTAATAAGATAACCAGCCCATAACCATAATACATCCACACTCTTGAGCTAGATGGGTAGGATTGGGTTTAAGATTCACTCTCTCAAGCTGAACCCATATCGACCCAAAACCCACAAATCATTAATCAAAAGCTTTGGTTCCTAAACCCCTTTCTCAAGCAAGCTAAGAATTAGAATTGCATTTGCAACTACAATTCATACATCAAAACTCAGCTAATGATTCAAAGACCCACTTTCAAATCCTCAAAATTCTACAATTAGCACTCAAAAATTGAGAGAAAACTCTAACTCTAGAATGGAAATGGTAATATCTGGGTGATAATTCGCAGAGCCAACTCTCAAAAATTCTATTTAAAATCCAATTTATAGTTTCCCAAAATTTAGCCTGAAGGTCCATTCGGCGGATTGAGTCGCGCCTCACTGAGTGGATCGGCGAACCGCCGATTGTCCTCTTCCGTCGCCACTTTGCATTGACCTTCAGTATCTCAGGTCCTGTAACTTTGGGCGATCCTATTTAGTATTACGGAACTGATCGGTGATCCGCCAACTGCCTATTTCTGTCGCCAACTTGGTTTTTCCCCAGGGCTGGCATGTTGGAACTTTGGGTGAGCTAAAGAGCCCCGAGTGGTCTTGGCGATCACCAAGATTTCTTTTTCTTCATTTCTTCAACTCTTTAGTTCTTTTTTGTTCGGTCATGCCCTTGTCTTGCTCTTTAGCCTTCATAGCTGTAAATAAACACTTTAACATCAGTTTAGAGCATTAAAATAGGCATTTGAGGAGACATATGCTAAGAAAAAGAAAGCCCAAATGAGTCAAAATCTTGGACTCATCAGTGATTCCCCAAGACGTTCCTATAAGAGGGATCTGAGGTGATCTCCTATATTCCTAAGTTGAAAACATGAGGTGATTACCCATGTAATGAGATGATGAACATGAGGTGATTACCCATGTCATGTGTTGATGAGTGTGAGGTGACTAACCTTAATATATAGATAATTTTTAAAGTAAGGCAAGAGGTGATACCCATTAGCCTTTATAATGTGATATGGAGGTGAATTCCTATGTCATACCATGTTGGACATGAAGGCGAATACCTATGATCCTTATAAAATGATGGGAGGTGAATACCTATGTCTTACCATGTTGGGACATGAAGGCGAATACCTTTGATTCCTTAAAAGGAACATGGAGGTGAATACCTATGATTCCTAAATAAATCAAGAGGTGAATACCCATTAGCCTTCATAATGGGCATAGAGGTGAATCTCCTTGTCTTGAAAAGTAAAGCAAGAATAATGTGAATTATGTTATAAATATTGAATTGTGTAGATTGTAGCTTGAAATGCCTTCCATGAGATGTATGACTAGAGGTGATTCCCCTTGTCTATATAAGATGAGCTAATGATGAGAATGAAAGATGATTAGCTTGAAGGAAGGCCAAATGTGGTCTTCTTTGATGAGTGCGATTAGTGAAGGATTACCCATGCCTTGAGGTTATTTGTGAAGTATTCCTTTTATGTCATGATGATTTAAGTGTATTGGCTTTGCTTATGACTTATGTTGTTATCGCTTATGGTTATGGAATATGTCTTATGTTGACTAATGCTTATGTTATGCTCATGTTGATGATTTATGCTAGCCATCATATTTAGTACATTTTTGTACTAACGCATACTCTTGCCTACATTCTTATCAAATGTAGGGTCCGGCGATATTGACTTTCATACCAGTGGCTAGGATATTTGTAGAAGCGAGGATTGAAGTCTGGTGAGTCCTCATAGTATTCGAGGAGATAGCCACCATGTTCTTATGTCTTTCATTTTATGTTTAGAACTATTGTATGGGCTGCGTCCCAAAGGTATTCATGTTTTAGATGGTTTTAGACAAGTGTATTAAATTTCCGCATAATTTCTATTAATTTATGTTATGATATGTTAAGTGGCTTGTATGAGGCCTCTCTGTGGCTTGTACGGGGTATCCCTGGGTCGTGACAAACTTGGTAATCAGAGCACAAGATTTAGAATGATTCTAGGATGTCTCAAAACCATGTCTTGTTCATAAGTGTGAAGCGCGACACATTTATGAATGAGAAGCTATTAGATGATTAGGAAACTTCACTTCTTTATTACTCTATGTCATGCCATAGAGTTTAACTCTATAAGGTCTTTCTCCTAATCCTTATCCGATGGTGTTCAGGATATGACTACTACAAGGGCTAATGCTAGAAGAAATGAGGAAGACAATGTGGATCAAGAAGCTCCTCCACAAGCTCCGATTGACCCTTTGGATGAGAATGTAACTACTATGGAGTTTAGATCGGCTTTTCAAGTGTTGTCTAAAGTCGTGATGGCCCAAGCCAATAGGGAGGTTGTAGTCCCTGTGAACCCAAATGTGGGTACGACGGCGGCAAGAGTGAGGGACTTTATGAGAATGAACCCTCCAGAATTTTATGGCTCCAAAGTTGAGGAGGATCCTCAGGAGTTTATCGATGAGGTCTATAAGGTACTTGCTATTATGGGGTGACTCCGGTAGAGAATGCGGAATTTGCCGCTTATCAATTGAAAGGGGTTTCTCAAGTGTTGTACAATCAATGGAAAGAAGCAAGGCCGGTAGGAGAGGGTCCCTTAGAGTGGGAAGTGTTTAAATCCGCTTTTCTTGATAGGTTCTTTCCCCTTGAGATAAGGGAAGAAAATGTGCATGAGTTCCTTAACCTTCGTCAAGGAAGTATGAGCGTGAAGGAGTATGCTCTAATGTTCATTCAATTGTTGAAATGCGCTCCATCTCTATTGGCCGACCCTAGGTCGGGAATGAGTAAGTTTATGTCGGGTGTGTCTGATTTAGTAGTGAAATAATGTCGTACGTCTATTCTTGTTAATGACATTGATATTTCTCGTCTTATGACTCATGCCCAACAAATTGAGGAGCAAAAACACAAAGAGGGAGCTAGGGAGAAAAAGGGGTCTAGAATTGAGGATGATAATCCCTATGATGCATGGCCTAATGATAATGGTTGCCCTAGGTTCAGATAAAAGTTCCCCGGGTAAGGGCCCTCATATACTCCTAAGTTCAACCAAGAAATGGTGTCTAACCCTAAGCCTCAAGGAGATGGTAGTGGGGTTCTATTACCATGGTGTGATAAGTGTGATAGAAGACATGCGGGTGGATGCCTAGCGAGTTCCAATATTTGTTTTGGTTGTGGCAAGCTGGGCCACAAGATAAGGCATTGCCCTACAGTTGCTAGAAACAAAGAAGATAGTCGTCGTAGGTCTCAACCCTTCCCTTCATCAGGTCCAATTGGTTCGGGTGTGAATGGCCATAAGCAAAACCGGTTCTTTGCACTTCAAGCTAGAGGTGAACAAGAGAGTGCTCCCGATGTGGTTACCGTTATGTTGAAAGCTTCTTAATTTATGTTTGTGCTTTACTAGGTTTTGATGTAATCCTTGTGATGGTTTGGTTGGACTCTTATTATGCTCCTATTTGATTGTAGAACCCGTGTAGTCAAATTGTTAGTTCCCGAATGAGCCTATCCGAGAGTGGAAGGAGGGAAATATATGCCATAGGTTTGGGTTATTTTGTTGTCTTAAAGATGACTTTTAAGGGTTGCATGTACAACCTAGATAGGTTGAGAGAGATAGATTCAAGTGTTGACCAACTCCAAAGAACTAGTTACCTTTTTAAGATTGATCTTTGGTCCGGTTGGCACTAAATGGGGGTCAAAGATGACGATGTCCCAAAGATGACTTTTAGAAACTGGTATGGTCATTATGAGTTGTAGTAATGTTATTCGGATAGTAAATCTACCAAGGATAGTGATATGGTTTAAGATGGTTCCGGATCTTCCTTTGTGTTAGATGTGAAAGTTAACCATTGTATTGATCTGACTATAGTAGACCTGAAAGAGACGGTGCTTAGAAAGTCCGTAGAGGCATCCTCCCAAGGGGGAGATGGTGTGCATAGATAGCAAGTCATTGGGTGTTCCTAATGTTTATGATTTAGGCTTACTTGAAACATCTCACCCAAGAAGGGTGTAGTGAGTTTGATAAGAAAGGGAAGCTTAGTCCCTGTTTTGTAGTCCCATGAGAGATCTTGAGACATATGGTTAGGGTGTTTATAAGTTAGCTTTGCCAAGTGAGTTGGCATAGGTGCATCCTATTTTCCATGTCTCTAAGTTAAAAAGAGTGTGTTGGAGATCCGACATCCCTAATTTCCCTTAGAAGGTTTGGGAGTACATGAAAGTTCTTCTTGTGAGGAAGTTCTGGTTGAGATGTTAGACCGGCAAGTTAAGAAAGTGAGAATCAAGGGAGAGTTCCCTTATGGTTAGCTCCTTGTTTCAAGTCATGTGTGTTTAGACGTTCCCATCATTTCCTTATGTGATGCATGTTCAAGAAAGCTTGTGTTTTGAAAGAAAAGGAGTTTATATGATTGATTTTCCTCATGTTGTAGTGCATTGAGAATGAGTTGCCTATAGACTTCATCAGATGAATTAATGAACATGCCTTAGATCGAGTTGAGAGATTCCTCCTTGAATGAATGCTTTTTGAGAACGAACTGCATATGAGCTCCATGAGATTTTGTTGAGCATGCTTTTAGCTCGGAGATGATAGTTCCTCCTTGGACATGATTAGTTATGAGATTTCATGCATAATGGGTTGTTAGATGAAGTTCCTACTTCCTTGTGTTGCATTAAGTATTTTAAGTTTCAAGATCAAGTTCCTCCTTGGTTGTGTGCATTTAGATGAGTTATATTCATAATGGACTGATAGTATTGACTCTTTACTTCTGTAAGGTGTTTAGAAACGTCATTCGAGGAAGAATGTTCCTAAGGGGGAGATAATGTAACACCCCGGAAACTAGTAGCCTAAACTAGGGTTAGTGTGAGGGTTCAACCCAAGGAAGAAGGCAAGGGCCAAGGGGAAGGGGCCAAGGTTGCCCAAGTTTCCCCAAGCACAGCCTCACCCTTCACGACCACCACCACGGCCAGTGGTGGGGACCACGGCTCGTGGTGTGGTCCATGGTGGCTAAGGCAGAAGCTCCCCATGAGGCTGCCCAAGTTGGCTCACCTTCACGAGCCACTTCACGGCAAGTGATGAAGACCACGGCTCGTGGGAAGTCTCGTGGTGATGCCTTCAACTTTTGGAGCCCAAGACATGGTGGCCTAGCCACCGGTCCATGACCACGAGCAGGACCACAACCAGTGGTGATGACCACAGCTCGTGGTGCCTGTCGTGAGGCCTGGGTGTAAACCTGGAAAACTAATAGGTGAAACTAGAGCCTTACGTAAGAGTTTTAAAGTTTGATGTGTGGGTTAATGTGGTAAAATGGCTTCCCGTATCTTGAATGAGGGTTATAGGTGTTAAACGTCAAGGTACGACTCCCCAAGGACCAACCAAGGGTCCTTGAGGAGGACCCAAACTAGCCCCTAAGAAACTGCCAAAAAAGGGCCACCTATGAATAGCACCTGCGGCCAGTAGGTGGACCCAAGCCCCGTGGATGGGTGTCGTGGGTCAATGGCCAAATGAAGGAGCTGCAGACCCCAACCCACGAGTGACTAGTATGGTCTGTGGGTCCATTCACTCCCCGTAGGTGGGGGTCGTGGATGGGGGCCTGCAATGCTGCCTCAAAGACTCGGTCAAGCTAAAGGGTAGTTTAGGTAATTCCTAATTAATTTAGTTAAGTGTGAAGTCATTTTATATTGTTTTATTAGACCTATTTAAGTGTTTTTAAGTCATTAACCACCTAACAAATCCCAAGACCCTAGGGTTTAAGGAGTAGTGTTTTCTCCTCAATTTTGTGTTGAATCTTCAATAAAGTATGGTAGTCTTTGATCCATGGATAGTTTTCATCCATGGAGTCCCTCCAAACTCAATTTCAAACTTGTAACTTTACCAAAAAAGCTAGGATTTTAGTCCAAGTAATGGATTCACTTCAAAAATGTTTCTATGGTTTAATTGCCTTATATTATGATCAAATTGATGATTACTTACTATTTTTAAGATGAATTCCTCAAGAATCCATCAATTCCCCCAATTCTTTCAAATTGGATCTTAAAGTGTGGGTATTGATTGATGTGAGTAGAATGCTATCGAATTATGAATGTTATGGAGTGATTACTTGAATTATGTATTAATTGAGGAATCTCTATGGTTGTTATGTGGAATTTCCCCCAAGAAACCATGAAATCCCCATGTCCCCAATTTATGAACTTGTGATGTGGGTAAATTATAGAAAGATGAATATCATGAGAATGTGCTTGTGGTAATTGAACTATTTGAATCATGTTGTTATCCATATCTAATGTAGTAATCCTAGATGTGTTGATGAATCATGATCACGATGTTTATGTACATGCTTTATGAATACTTGAGTATAAAGTGAGTATGACTATGATGTAATTGTGATGATGTGAAAGGCTTTCCTCACCCAAATGAATCGGTA